>WNWU01000005.1:3246165-3355169 GCA_012654045.1 Ptyas mucosa
AGAAAGAAAGAAAGAAAGAAAGAAAGAAAGAAAGAAAGAAAGAAAGAAGCCATTGGAAACTTCTCTGTGTAGGTGGGAAAAAGGACATCTTGATTTCATGCTTTTATTTCAAAATGTTTAAAGACAAAAGCCTTGCCAAGACAGCATACACATATTACTTTCCCATGTTTGGGCTAAACGTTTCTTAAAGTTTTTGCTCCCTAACAATTACTTGAGGAATTTTAAGTGGAAAAATTGCAGGCAACAAAGGGTTAAGTAATTATAGCCCTCACTATTTTTTTTCCTGTTCCAGATGGCTCTCGGGTTGCTGCAAGTTTGAGCAAAGAAATAGCCAACCTTAGTTGTTCATCCCCAAAGATACATTATCTGTTCTACAATATTTCATTTGGCTTGAGATGAATGATGATTTAGGATAATCGTCCTCAGCATGGCACCTTTTGTAGGTGTTGAAGTATAGCTGTCATAATCCTCATTTAATAGAGATGACGGGAGATGTTGGCAATGTTGAGGAAACCAGGATAGGGGATGAGGGTGGGGTGCGAGAGAGAAAGTTTAGGCAATTCTCATTGCAGTGAACTGTAAGCATCTTCCATAGCTTTGAAAGACCTACTTTAAATACAATCAATGATTACTACATTTTCTCTGCTCCGTTCTTCTTTTAATGGACAGAGCTAGAGTCAGGAAAAGGAAGCCTTTAAAAATATTTTTTTTAATATTGACAATAAAATTTAAATCAAAAATATTTTTTTAAAATCAGTTATAAAAATCTGCCAAATCCATAGCTGCAACAATTCTCTTGTAGAAAACTGTATTTTAAAAAATCATCATTTTTCTAAAGATCTAAAGATAAGCAAAGGGTTTTTAAAGAGATTGAAGTTAAGGAAAGTATGTATCTTTTCTTTTATGTACACTGAGAGCATATGCACCAAGACAAATTCCTTGTGTGTCCAATCACACTTGGCCAATAAAGAATTCTACTCTACTCTACTCTACTCTACTCTACTCTATTCTGTACACAATTAAAGTTATCCACAGTATCATACATGACATATTTATAAGAATAATAACGTATTTGCCCAAAATCTAATACTCAACTTTGGGAAGTATTATAGTATTAAGCCAATTTTAAACCAAACTGGTTCTGGGGTTCAGGAATCCCCCTCCCCTTTTCTCCTTTCCTATATCTGCTAAATACTAAGATGCAGGTGTCTCCTAAAGCAACTGCATTGTTTATCATGAACTCAAATGTAAAGATCTCTAATTTCCTGGTAGAGGGCTTGACCTCCATATAATAACATCTGGCTACTCACATCTTAGAAATCCCCCAAAGAATGAAATTGGTCATGTGAAACCTACCTCCTAATGATCAATTTTCTAATATGTCTATTCTTTTTAGTTTCCAAGTCTGATTGGAAGCTTAGTTTCTTTTTCTCTCAAACTCTCTTTGAATTGCAATGAGCCACTAAGCAGAAAGTAAGAGTGAGAGAAAGATTAGTACAATCCAAATAGGAAACAAACTTCAAGAAGAGTACTGTAAGATTGTTGGTCTGATCCATTGGAAGGGCACTTCTGTCCAGAACAGTTCTGTTTATTGTTAGTCAATTCTATTAATCTGCTATATTCCATAGGAAAAAGGAGTTTTGCTTCCAGAAAATATAACTCATCATGCTAAGAATTTTATATTGTTCCTATTTTTAAAACAGTAAGCTACCCAGAATTATCTGGGAGTCTTGAAATTGCTTGAGAGAGGGGAGGCCACTATGTAATATGTGAGATAAATTAGGCACGTTAAAACAATGTTATAATTTAGTGCACAGAATTACCAATATTACTTTAGATATTGTGATACAATATACACTGGTTGAAACGCAACACGAAAAACAAGGCAATGTGTAGATGATTAAAGGTGAAACGCAAATTGAGGAAATGTAAAGTTCCTCCTTAATTGAAATTGCTATAAGCTTCTGACAGACTAACCTTAAATTATTACTATTTTAAATGAAACCAAATAAACACATTCATAAGGACTTGAAAATTTTGTTTTGGGACTGTAATTTGGCTGAAATAAGTGGACACGTGCAATGGTATGTGGGAATGGCTTTGGGAGACAGAGGAAAAAGCAGCAACCAAGAGAGATTAGAGGCAATTTAGCCCACAGAAGGAATTGCAAATGTCTCAGAAGTGACCCTTCCTATTTCTTGGGCTGCCAAGGCAATAGGGGAAGAAATGTACTTTCAGATTTCCAAAATTCTATGCATGTAACCCTTCAACGGGGGAGTCAAACTCACAGCCCACGGCCAGATCTAGACCATGGGGTGATCTGGCCTGCAGGGCAGCTCTGGAAACAGTAAAGGACCACTCCGCGGTGTGTCTGCCAGCAAAAATGAAACTCAGGAGGCTCTCCCAAGCTACATTTTTGTTGGCAGAGGCTTGCAGGAGATTGGCATAGTCGAAAATGTGCTCGGGCGCCCGTTTTCACTGGCAGAGCACTCGGGCTACCACAGGCATCCCCAACATGAGTGGCGTTGAACTGGCCATGTCCACCCTGGCCACACCCACCCTGGCCACACCCACTCTGGCCTCCCGAGGTCAAACACAACCCTGATGCAGCCCTCAATGAAATCAAAATTGACATCCCTGCCCTACAATAAAGCAAAATTAGTTTATCTGGGCATGCTGCTTCTTTTTTTTTTTTTGAAATATTTTTTATTGTTTTATATCATACGTTCCATTTCTATGTTGAGCAGTACATTCTCTAGGTGTCTATGGTGTTAACATACAAACATCATCCTCGTCACTATAATCATATATATATATAAACAAATATACGGTAATGTATAAACAAATATGCAATAATATCAATCATCTTTACAACATATACTATCTTCCATCAAAGTATAGATTATATAACCAACAAAATAATAGCTTGTCTGTTTTTCTTTCTCATGTAGACCATATTTCATCCAATTCCACTCCTCTAACCTCAATATCTGTCATTTAACCATGTGTAAAATAATTCCCATGTTATAAAATAATCCAAATCTTCTTTTCCTTTAATTTTTAGGGTTAACCTGTCCATCTCTGCACACTTCAGAATTTTTTTTATAATAATGTCATCTGCAGGGGTTTCTGGGTTTTTCCAACATTGTGCATATTCCATCCTAGCTGCTGTTAGGATATGTAAAACCAAATATGTATTACCCTTATTATAGTTTCCTGGAAGCATGCCCAACAAAAATGTCTCAGGTTTCAAATCTATGTATTGTCTTGTGAGGTTTTCCAGCCATATGCATATTTTCTTCCAGTATTATTTTGCTTTGGGACATGTCCACCACATATGGTAATATGAGCTTAGTGTTTGATTACACTTCCAACATTTAACAGACCTGTTTTTACACATGTTCACTAATCTTGCAGGTGAATAATGCCATTTATAAAACATTTTATAGAGGGTTTTTTTGTATGCTGTTGACATTGTAAGTTTATGATTTCTATTCCATAATTTCTGTCACCTGTCCAAATCTATTGTGTAACCAAAATTCTTAGCCCAAATTATCATTGCTTCCTTTACTTGTTCCTCCTCCAACTTGTAAGTCAATAAGTAATATGTATATGCTTTTGATTAATTTTTGATCTGTTCCCATTAAGATCTGGTCCAGTTCATTTGGTTCATTATAAAGCCCATATTCCTGCCTGTCTTTTTCATATCTGGATTTTATCTGCAACTGTGGCCACCATGATAGGTCAATCCCTAATCCTTTTAGTTCTGGTTTTGATTTTAGTTCTCCCCTTTCGTTTAATATGTCCTTATATATATGCATTATATATGTCCTTATATATATGCATTTATATCTCGGAGGACCTCTCATGGACTATGAATGCTAACATGCTTGTGAAGAAGGCACAGAAGAGGCTGTACTTCCTGAGAATGCTCAGGAAGATAAATCTATCTCAGCATCTACTTCTGTCCTACTATCACAGCACCATTGAGAGTGTCCTGACATATGTCATTCTTGCATGGTATGGGAGCAGCTCTGTAGCAGACAAAAATGCTCTACAGAGAATCATTAAAACTGCCCAGAATATCATCGGACTCCAGCTACCAGCCCTGGATGACATCTTCGAATCTCGCTGTTTGAGAAAGTTGCATAACATTCTCACAGACTCTTCCCATCCTGCTTACAATCTTTTTGGACTGTTGCCTTCTGGCAGAAGATACAGAACAATTAAAACTCGGACCACACGTTTTCTGAATAGTTTTTATCCCAGAGCTATAATTGCACTGAACAATGAACTAAAGGGTCACCATCAGTGAGTTGTTGGACAGTATTACTTGGTCTGTTGTGTGGATGTTTGGGTGGTTTAGGGGTAGAGAATTGCGGTGGGTGGGAGTTTGTTTAAGGATTATTATGTGTGTTGTACCTGGTCTTTGGGTGTTAAGTAAATTTTGTTGTATGGGTATACTGTGTATACACGTACAATGACAATAAAGTTATTTATTTATTTATATCTTATAATTTTGTCCATATTTATGACATTGGGATATATCCATGCCTCCATTATAGATAACTATACTGGCATTTTCAAATAGGATTGTTGTTTAATTTTGGTCCATGCTAGCAGTAATGCATTTCTAATATGATGCCTCTGGAAGTAACTGCCATCCTAATTGCAGATCATGTCCTTCCAATGTTAATAGCCTTGTGTTCCTCAGATTAACCCACTCGTTCACAACATCTGAAGTGTGAAGATCCATGAGTTCATTTCCTTGTAGATGATTTCAGTCCCATAGAATTTATAGCAGGTGTGACTGACAACTATAGTTGTTGCCTATGATATACAGTGTCAAAATCACCCTTAATTTCTCAGTGAAATGCATTTTTCTCCCTTTCTGTGTCTTAAAAGCTCTTTTCTTAGGTGGCCTATAAATCTCGCCAATTGCATTTATGACCAATGTTGGACATAAGGCTGCTAAAAAAAACCCCCAAAACTGGTTGAGATTTCACATCATTACATTCATATTTCCTTGATGTGTATGTGTGAACATATGAGAGCATTGGGTCAAATGAATCAAATATATTTTCATGTAACAAGCCTTTAAAAGGCTACATTCATCTCATTCAACATTGACTGCTGTACTTACAGGGAAGAATTCTGAAGTTTGAAAACTGAAAACAAATTCTGAGTCAGAAAGAGGAAATTCTTTCCCAGTATTTGAAGGTATCTGCATTTGCATGTTACCATAAATGGGTTAACCACAGATAAAATTAAATTTATAATTGCAAATATAGTGGGTGGCAAAATGAGTTTCCATTCTCTGATCTTTACAATTTCCCCAGAATTCAGATTTGGGACTCAACTGATTTCAACCTTGCCACTCCAGCCTGCAATCGTTCATCGGTCCCACACTGATTGTATTGTGGATGCTACCTTTACTTGCATATGGAGCAGTGGTGGGTTGCTACTGGTTTGCCCCAGATCAGTTGAACTGGTAGCGGCGGGAGGCTCTGCCCACCCACCTGGATGTCTCTGCTCATCTGCAGGAGCATCGCACACACCCACGAGCAAACTGGTAGTGAACGAAATTGAAACCCACTACTGATATGGAGGATCTGTGGTTTTGCAAAGTTGAGCCTCAATGGAGCAGAAGCTGCCATCCATTAACAAATTCAAAGAAAAGCCACTCTACTCCCTCATTTCCAGCTCTTCCTCAATCATAAGAAAGAAAAGATCTGCTTTATTTGATTGGGGAAACCATTTATCTCTATATATGTCTCTGCCAGAAGCTGAAAACATTTGGAAGTAATACAGGTAGACATCTGCCTTATTTCCCCCCTTTTTTTTTTGCCTTCTGATTCTCAAGAGATTTTTCAGGATTTGATTGGTTTTTCTTCTTTTACGGTTTTAATGTCCACCACCAAAACTTTAAGCTTTTATGCTAACAATTTCTATTATTATGCTTTCTAACCAATCAAATGCTTTTGATAGATTTATTTCTTTAATCTTGCAACATGTTTTCAAAACAGTTGCATACAGAAGCAAGCATCTCTATGCTCATACTGCATACATTTATCAACATCTACAATAGAGGGATTTTAAAGTGCTGGTTTGCTTGCTGACCCCTTATTCCACTATAGTCGAGGATATTCAGTTCACCAGCCCACCCTTGAAATATGATCTTTGCTTTTCTGAGCTAAATTGTCTGCCTTTCTTCTTGGAGTGAAGCAGCCTATGGTACCTTTTCACCTATTTTCACCTATTATTGATCTTGCAAGGCAATCCAGTTAAGAAGCATGGCCAGATAAACTAATTCTGCTTTATTTTAGGGTGGGGTGTCAAACACGATTTCATTGAAGGCCACATCAGAGTTGTGTTTGACCTCAGGGGGCCAGGGTGGATGTGGCCAGTTCGACGTCACTCATGTCGGGGACGCCTGTGGTAGCCTGAGCGCTCTGCCAGTGAAAATGGGCTCCTGAGCACCATTTTCGGCTGTGACAGCCTCCTGCAAGCTTCTGCCAACAAAAACGGAGCTCGGGAGAGCCTCCCAATCACCATTTTTGCTAGCAGAGGCACGGCAGAGTGGTCCTTTGCTGTTTCTGGAGTGGCCCTGCAGGCCAGATCTAAGCACCCCACATGCAGGATTTGGCTCCAGGCCTTGAATTTGACACCCCTGTTCTAGGGCTACATGCATAGAATTTTGTAAATCTGAAAATACATTTCTCCCCCTATTGCCTTGACAGCCCAAGAAGTAGGGAGGGTCACTTCTGAGACATTTGCAATTCCTTCTGTGGGCTAAATTGCCTCTAATCTGTCCTGGCTGCTGCTTTTTCCTCTGTCTCCCAAGGCCATTCCCACATACCATTGCGCCTATCCACTTATGTCAGCCAAATTACTTTTTTCGCCCCAAAGCGAAATTTTCAAGTCCTTGTGAGTGTGTTTATTTGGTTTCCTTTAAAATAGTAATAATTTAAGGTTAGTCTGTCAGAAGCTTTCAGCAATTTCAGTTAAGGAGAAACTTTACATTTCCTCAATTTGCGTTTCACTTTTATCCACACATCCACACATTCCATTGTTCTTTGTGTTGCCTTTCAACACAAATTCCACCTTGAAATCAACTTGTTGAATCCAGTACCTATAATCAGTGAAGTTTCAATGAACTCCTGTACATACACACATGCATATTCATTGAATCAAAGCTTAAAGTAAATGGAATTATATTGTAATTTTGATCATGGCTGACTGCCCACCCTTAATCCCATTTTATTAATTGTTAGCTATTTAAGATATACACACCCATTGTACTTGCAATGTAAAAAACAAAAAACAATTAAGAGATGATTCAAAAGCAAAAAGAAAACTTACACCCTAAGTAACAGGAATAATACTGGAGTAAGGCATGGCTGTAATCCTGATTACTTCACTGGTGCTTAAAAAGTTAGGAATTTTAACTAGCCATTTGGCTTTAATACCCATAATAAACACCTTTTCAACTCTTGAAGTGCTCTACTTTCATTCTGATAATCTGTCTTTAAATGCTGTGCACTACATCCAGAAGCCACTATGTCCGCTGACTGAGTTTGGACTGCTTGATAACCCTCACCTTAGTGAATACTGCTTTTGCTGGATTGCAATTTGACAGACAACGCATAAGAAAAAGGACTGTTTCAGACCATAGCATTTTTTTCTAACTCCACCCATGCACCAGGATACAAGGAAGCTTTGTGTTTCTACAGGTGAAGCCTACACACACAAAGTTCTCTGAAATGATTATTATTTTTGCTTCAGTAATTACTGCAGCAAGAAAAAACATCTCTGTAACCTCCCTGCCCTCAAAGTTCAAAGAATATGCAACCACATGTGATTCTTTTTCCTGTACACATTGATGCCATGCTTCACGTTGAGACCTTAAGTGCACTAGGAGGCCTGCTTTGTCTTAAAAATAGTCAATACCATTAGCTTCATAGCTTCATCTAAAACTATCTTCAAGCAAGCGTGAAATTATGTCCTCATGGACATTTCAAGAGGTTGTAAGATATTTAAAAATGCTTTACAATATTGATACTTTTTATACAGACTAAAATATTTGGATACTCCGTCGTTTTATTCTTCTTACATTTAAGGGCTAGAAATTTAAGCAAACAGATGCAAATTCCCCTTAAAGAGCTAAAATGCAGTGTCTGAGGTTTTACTGTGTTGAAATCAAATGGTTTTTTAAAACAACAACAACCACCTCCTTAATTCCTAATGCACATAAACTGTAAACTAATCATGAATACGATGCAATTTGATTGTTCTTTGATCATGAATATGCAGAAGAAAACACCAAGGAAGTATTCTGGAAAAAAAATATAGTCATTTGGAAGCAGTTCTTGCAATTGAAATGGCAGAAAATAGAAAATGGGAGAAAAACCTGGGAGACACATGAGATTAGTTTTTTAGTTTATTGTTTGTTATAGCATGCCTATAGATGATTGTGTGAATATTGTTGGATTTAGACTAGGGACCTCTGGATTCAGATGCTGCTTAGACACAATATTTTTAGGGCACTTTCTTTTCTGCAGTTCTCATTTCTTTCCACCTCCCAAACACACACACATACACAAAATATTACTTTCTTAGATGAGTACAAGGTGTGCAAACAATATTTATCCCATGGGATGGCAGAATAATGACAATAGCAGAAGACTTAACAAGACTGGGCTATGTTACAATGCATCATATTGACAACTGTTCTCCTTGAACTGCACAGGTCACTGAAAGGACTGCATATAATGCACTATTCCACTTTTCCATATGTGGAAGGCATTCAGAGTGAATACAGTGGAAAGCCACGCAAAGACCAAGCAACTATCTTGTTGGCTTCAGTGAATCATTTTAAAAAAAAACCTAGGCTACCTAAGCAATGGATACAATGGACACAATTGTGTGCTCTTGAAAGTGTAGCGGGAGCCAATTCTTGGGTTTACTATCTAAGTTAAAGACTCATGTGCAAGTACTAGTAGTTACAAATAGATTTAGCTTGTATTTAAGAAACAGATCAAGGTATAAAGTTCTGGAATATTTTTCTCCAGGTGACAAAATATCAGTCTGAAAAACTGGAACTGCTATAATAATATTCAAAGTTGATTTTTGAATTTCTTGAGAATAGAGATTTCTTCCTTGATTGGTGTGTTGGAAGAAGAACTATACTGGAGCAGTCACTTCTTCAATCAAAGTTGTAGAGAAGGGCTGTCAGACTCACGGCCTGTGGGCTGGTTGCGTCACATGCTGGTCATGTCCATGCCCGGGTTTACTGACAGGGAAAAAAGTTGTGATATGTCATGTGATGACAATGTGACGAGTTTGACACCCCTGTTGTAAAGGAACAAGAATCTCTTTGTACAATTCAGGGCCACACAACATTTGGCAGCTATTGAATGTTAAAAGTGTGCATTGTGCCCTTATAAACTTCGGGGGTTTGCTGATTTTCAAAAATGGCTGCTTGGTGCATATGGCAAGTCACAGACCAGACATTAAAGACAAGACAATGAGGTTGATTATTGCCATATTTTTTGGTTGTTCTGGAAATTCTAACAATCCTGAATTTTCATTTACTTTGTTTCCTAATTGGCAGGCTATAGCAATCCCCCATATTTGTTATGACATCATAGGTATAAAAGAGCCAAGGGACATTTTTATAAATAAATAAATAAAATATTAAAATCAAATAGGACATGAGTCAAGGAATGCCAGAGATTATATCCAGAAGCATTTTGGTCTCTCTAACCAAACTTTATGATAATGTTGGACTTTTTGAACTCCATTATGATAATGTTGGACTTTTTGAAGCTTTTCCTTCATACCAAAATAAATGTCATTGTATCCAATATAATTGTTTGGCTAAAGAAATCAGAACTGGGATTATTTTTAAAAAATCCACAACTAGAATGTGGGTAAATATTTATAGGAGTATTGCATGGCAGTTGAAAATTCTTTCTTCTGGATAATCTTTTCTTTTTTTGATGATTTGGTTTAATAGAGGTTTGTACTATCTCTAGGCAAAAATTGATGCTTTAAAACTCTATATGTATTATATTACTCTCTGCAATTCTATCCATATTGCTATATTTTTTTCTGTAATTTTTAATAATTTTCAATAAAAAAATTTTAAAAAATAAAAAATCCACAACTAAAGCTTTTCTGTTATCTTGAGATAGCCAATTATCAAAACCACCAGTAATAGTTTAATAATAGACAAGTATTTATTTACTTAATGCATATGCTGCCTATCTTGCTATCCAACGGGACTCTGGATGGCAAGTATCCCTCTATCTTCCCCAATCTTCTAATTTCAACTGGAAATAACAGAGCTCATCTCCCCCCCCCTCTCTTTTAGGGTACACCAAAGTCAACCAAATTTTGGTTGATGGAGGAACTCAATTCAGATTGACATGCTCATTTGCGTTATTGCTCAAGTCATCCAGAGATAGATCTGTTGCCATATTCTCTGAAATGCATTCACTCTGAATTGCACATGGTTTATCCTGGCAGTGACTTTAATGTTCTTCCCTCTCATGTTTGATACAGCAGAAAAGGCAATTTTATTTTGAAAAGAGGGGGAGGAGGTTAGATTTTTTTTAACCCCACCTTTATTACTTTATAAGTAACTCAAGGCAGTGAACAGACATCATATTCCTTCCTCTTCCTATTTTCCCCACAACAACCCTGTGAGGTGGGTTGGCTGAGACAGAATGACTGATGCAGTCTCCCAGCCCTTCACCTAGCACTTCATGCCTCAACAGGTTGCCTCAATGTATTAAAGTGACTTAAAAACAAGGCTGGTTTTAGGTCTATGGCAACATAGACAGTTGGCAGGGGTGCCAAAGTTAAAGACTTCAGACATTAAAAAAAAGTGGAAAGTGGCAATGGCACAATCTCTGCGCCGCGACCCCATTCAAGGGTCAAATATAATTTTGCAGAATTATTGCCCTATGAATGCAGGTGATGCAATTCAAATTGGGCGAGACAGTAAATAGAATGAACATGTCACAGGAAGAAAAAAAACTATCCGAGGCTGAAAATCTTTAGCGTAAAGCTAAAAAATAAATAAATCCCAAGATGATTTAGGAATTCATCAGTAGTTGAACCAAGCTATGGGGGTGTCAGAATATGACTTTGCCTGCAGCACCAAAATATCTAAAGCTGGTCCTGGATCTAAAGAGGCCTCCAAGGGTGCAGTACATTAACTCTGATTCTTAAAACCTCCCTTTAGGTTTATGTTCCTATTTATAAAGCCTAGAATACAAGGGGGGGAAAATGAAGTTAAAGGGAGGGTCTCTCACATAGCTGAAACAAAATGGATGTAAACTTGCATTGGCCAGTCACTGGACAGGAAGGAAGTTTCTTAAATGGCCATTTAGACTTGAGCAAATCAGTCTCAGATCACATCTCACACACACACACAGAGAGAAAGAGTTATGTCTCCAAGGTGCCCAATGTTGCCTGTACAAGCTTTGTGTTGAGAAATGAGTTAGTTATCCCTTCCACAATCAAACAACTAATGATGATTCTACATTGCCTCAGCAGTGGGTGGAGAATGAAATAGAGGTGACATCATGAGCATCAGAAATAATTAGTAATGTATCTTTGGGCCATAGTAAGCAGAATGCAAGATTAACTTTCTAGGCAATCCTATATTTGTTCAGGGAACTCAATCAAAATGTGTTCTGGTTTCCCCAAGGCTCAAAATTTAGACAAGATCATTCTTAGTGATATAGTTTTTACATTTTTTTCTATAAAATGACAAACAGAATTGTAGTTGACTCCCTGCATGAGGGGAAATATTGCATGTACAATGTTTATCTAAATTGCTATGGTCCATTGAGATAAGAGGTTTGCCTTATGGCAGAGACCCATTTATAAACGAGAATCAGTGTAACAACACTACCCCCAGCAGGACAATTGTAGTATATTCAAATGATGCAGTATTATTTTTACTAGCCTTGTTGGTGTTCTTTTTCTGGAGCATGTTTCACCCTATGATTACTTCCTTTCAAAATGTTACACGTAAGATATAACAATAAAACATAAACAGCAACATATTAACTTTTTAAGGTATCTTTATTTAGATGGTATAATCCAGGTTTGGCTTTAGTTCACCCCCCTCCCTCAAAATCTTAAGTCTCAAGAGTTCATACTGTAAATGCTGCTTTTCTATCAAACTGCTGTACAAAAAAATGTAACATTTATACAGTAATTTAATAAGTTTAATTTATACAGTACAATTTAATACATTTTTTAAAAAAAGCAAAGAACTGATTAGCTGGCAAAAATAACAAATTTTTAAATTTAAGTTATCTCAAAATGGCACCCAAAAAAGCAGTTTTAAAAACCTTTAATCTTGAGACAATTAAACTGTATGTAATTCTTCATAAATCAAAAGGTTTAGTACCCAAGTAGTTACATGATGAGGAAAAGAGGATTAATTGCTCTATTAAAAATTGGATACAAGATCAGCTGTTCATAGTGGCAGTTGATTGAAGTAGTTCAAGTATCATTCAAACTGTTATTGATTGCTCTACGCAAGATCTTCCCCTTTAATCTGAAGTCATGCAAATAGGGAGCCAGATGATCTGAATATGTTTCGCTCCCAGTTTAAAAGTTTCATCCACTCATTGGGGACCCTGTGGCTCACAAATATACACAGGAATGTAGGATTTCAGATCCACGACTCAATCCACTCACAGAGCTCCCACTGCCTCATTCAGTTGTGTTCCACAACATAACTAACAATAGTTCTCCAAAGAGAGAAGTGCAAACTATGGGCTTTTGCAGTAAATGTGCAGTTAAGCAGATAGACACACTAACTTTGCCCATAGACTTTAAACTTCAACCACCTAAGGAGTGCATAAATTAAGGTGCAAACAACTAGTTTTAAGTGTCCCAAAGTCTCAACTGTAAAGTTACACACATGAATCTACATTGCCCAAGCTTTTTGGTTCAATGAGAATTGGTCAGGCCTGCTGATACCCAGTATCATGTTTATACACCAAAAATGTACCAATAGAAAAACACAGTTTTTAAGCAAAAGAAAAACAGCAAAAATGCATTTTGGAAAATGACAAGAGGCATTCTCCAAGAACCTATTAGAACTAAGCTTGGCACGGAGTGAGCTAAATGGGCAGACCGTTCTCTGATTAATGGAATGAGTCAATGAATGATGAGACATGATATCTCAAAGATGGGACATACAACATTTCTATCAGAAAGACAGCCTTTGTGGGAAAAAAAACCTGTTCCGATAAAGTTGCAGTTAAATTGATATTTTAAATTGGTGTTTATCAACTGACAGCCCTCATGCACAACCCTCTATTTAACCTTTGAGCCATGTATAAAAGGTTGACCCACTTGGTCCAATGAGATAAACTTGTCCTCGTATGCAGAATTCCAAGTAGTTTGGCCCAGAAGAGAAGAAATGCAAAGGAAAGGTACTATATAAAAACTTGCCTATCCCAGGGTTAAATATTGGTGAATTAGATATAAGTGATAACTTCAAATTAATCCTAATACAAAAGCCAAGAAAAAGCACTCTTGGATTAAAAATGCACCTTGTGATAAAGCAAAAATTATCAAGTTTGACATATCATTTACTGGACAGCTTTCACAATGGGACATGACCAGAAGCCTCTTGGGTAATTGATCCTATGTCTTCACTGTTGCCCAAATAATTAGCCCAAGGACAGTTATTCCTATTGCAAGTATAAGAATGAGGATGCATATTTTCTTCCGGGACTTGCGCTGAATGAAGGGAAGAAAAAAAAAGGTTACTATTAGTTTAACTTTCCAAAGAAACACACATTTGATCATATGCGATCATCCCTTTGCTCTCTCAAATGAGTGCTTCAATGAGTTGCTTTTGCCTGTTTCAATATTAGGCTTTTATGCCTTAGATTCCCTCTACACAGCTTCACCATTGACTTTGCTTGCAAAAAAACAAAAACAAAAACCCACAAAAGGTGTATCACTTGATCCCGGGACATTATATCTGTCATAAATATGAACCAGTTGCGCAACATCCAAATTTTGATCATGTAACCATGGGGATGCTACAATGGTCGTAAGTGTGGAAAAAAAATCGTAGGTCGCTTTTTTTCAGTAGCGCTGTAACTTTGAATGGCCACTAAGCAAAATGTCGTAAAGTCAAGGACTACCTGTACATGGATAACAGTAGAAAACTATACAAAAGGAGCACATAATACTATGGTGCCCCTATGATGGAAATAAGTTATAGGTTACACTTTGAAATACATTGCTTCATGAGAATGGAACAAGTCTTCTATATATTAATATATTAATATCTAGGGGTAGATACCGGGGTGTCAAACTCAATTTCACTGAAGGCCGCATCAGGATTGTGTTTGATCTTGAGAGGCCGGGGTGGGTGTGGCCGGCTCGACGTCACTCATGTCAGGAGCGCCTGTGGGGGCCTGAGAGCTCTGCCAGTGAAAATGGCCTCCTGAGCTCTGTTTTAGCTGGCAGAGAAGCGCAGGAGACTGTCGCAGCTGAAAACAGAGCTCAGGAGTGCATTTTCGCTGGCAGAGGCACTGTGGGCCAGTCTGCTGTTTCCAGGGCAGCCCCATAGCTCAGATCTAAGCACCCCATGGGCCAGATCTGGCCCCCGGGCCTTGAATTTGACACCCCTGATCAGGCCATTTATCCAATTAAGCACAGTGTTTGTTAGTTGGAGAAAACCTGCTTTTCCTTCTGCATAAGCTCTCAAATGGCATTCTGTCATTGAGAAGGATTTCTGCGCTTACAAAACTTCACGTAAGTGCATTACTCTGGCTAGTAATGCAGCAAATTGTGTCCTTCATATGCAGTAAAATCATTAACTACCATTGCTTGGCTGCAATCCAGCCAGTCCCGAGGCAAATTATTGAAGCTGAAAAGCTCAAGGAAGGAGAGGCAATTGAGCTGCAGTGACAAAATTCAAACTACACAGATGCTTGGTTTGCATCAAAACTTTGGCCTCCAAGGCAAGAAAGCATTGCCTTGGAAAGCCAGGAGAAGCGCAAAAGTATGCCTAATCTGAAATGCAAAATTTAAGCTCCTAGTCCATGAAAAATGTCTAAAATACAGGCAATCCATGTTTAGCATGGTAATCATCATCTTCATTTAACATAATCCCTTGTGGGGTGGAGTCTGGGCAACTGAATGGAGCTAGCAGAGTTTTAATGGCCGGATGCCCTTCCTGTCGCCAATGTGGAGTTTTGTTCAGCAGATATATTCTCATTGTGCCCAGAGAGAGAAATATCTGTCACTACCTAGGGTTGAACTCACAGCTTCCTGATTGTGAGGAGAGAACTCCCCTCTAGGCCACCGCACCACTCCACGTTTAGCATGGTAATAAAAAGTTAAATTTCTAACCAATGCCTGCATTTACAAGAAGAAAAGCCTTCAGTGTGAAATTGATTAAAGTCTGGTCAGTTTCAGGCAAGTTGCATCTAGCTGGCAGGTTCTAACCAACTAAGATCACAAAGCTGATTGTCAACTTGCAGTTAGCACTCTTAAAGGTTGCACTGTCCTGCCATGAAAAACAGCTCTGGAAGCGATAGCTTGTTTAAGCAATCTCTCTGCCTTGCCAGAGGGCAAAAAAAGGCAAAGAAATATGCTAGGTACCAGATTATTATACTAGAGAATGTTATCTGTAGAAGAGAATATTTGTAGTTCAGGGTTGAATAGAGGGGTCCTTAGTGCTCTTTGAACTTGGTTATTTTCATGCAAATGTTTCACTGATTATGTTACCTAGCTTGGTAATGAGATGTCTGCAAGAAAAATATCAAGGTAGACAGCAGCAAAGGCCCCACAGAACTTTATCTAAATGAAAGAGCAGCAAGCAGTGATGTGGTAGCATCTCTCTCTCTCTTCCTCTCTGTGTCACGTGTTCACTTAGTACCCATTTCACTTAATAATTAAGTCATCAGAAACAAATGCAGTTACTAAATGAGGATTATCTGTGATACTTTTGCTTATGGTAATCTTTACCTGGTACTCGGATGCTCTAGACAACTGCTGGTTTGCTTGTTGAACATGGACTTCAGCTGTTTCTACATTAGCTTCTATGCTATCTTTGAGAAAGGAGAAAAAAGCGTTAGAATTTGTCTTCTACAGTTGACATGCATGCAGAAACATCTTGCTCTGAGACTTTATATTTTTAGATCCATTTTGGAGCTTTTGAGATAAATCCCAATAATTATTTGAAAATATATTAAATTAAAAGCAAGGACAATGGTACATGTTCCAATACAGGTATTATTATTAGCGTATGTTGTTGTTACATTAGCCAGGAAACCACAGTGCAATTGCAGACTACTAGTTTGGCTGCCAAGGTACCGGCTCTATTGTAAGAAATGCACACACACTTTCCATAGTGCTCCACAAGAGGGCGAGCTGGCTTTGTGCCAAAAGAAAAACAAGAGGCTTTTCCTATAGTGTCATCCAAGACCTCTCCCGTCTCTGGAGTTCCCTCACATATGGGGTGCCACAACCAGGAGGGTTCAGACGGTAGGAATCTGCCTGCCTGCAAGGAGTATAATTCGTCCCCTCCACCAAAGTGGTAACTGTTTTATCTATTCACATAGAACATGTTTTTATACTTTTAGGTGGACAGAAGCTGAAGTGAGTGACAGGAGCTCACTCGACACACAATGTTAGAACTCAAACCACTGGAGCAGAAACCATCTCCAGCTTCATTAAGTCACTGAACTGTCATGTCTTTTCTAATACAGGTAGTCCTCGACTTACCACCATTTGTTCAGTGAGATTCAAAGTTACGACAACACTGAACAAAGTGACTTATGACCAGTCCTTGTACTTATAACCCATGTAATATTCCCGCAGTCCCATGGTCAAAATTTGGGAACTGGGTAACCAGCATGTATGTACGATGGTTGCAATGTCCTGCAGTCATAAGTTGCTTCTCTCCTTGATTAGTTTCCACCCTTGTTTCTTGTTCTACCCTCAGGTGCTTTGGAGAATAGTTTAACTCCCTCTTCTTTGTGGCAACCCTTGAGATATCAGAACACTGCTATCATGTCACCCCTAGGTCTTCTTTTCATAAGACTAGACATATCCAGTTCCAGCAACCGTTCTTTATATGTTTTATCCTTGAGTCCCCTAATCATCTTTGTTGCTCTTCTCTGCACTCTTTCCAGAGTCTAAAAATCTTTTTTACATCGTGTGACCAAAATTGGATGCAGTATTCCAAGTGTGGCCTTACCAAGGCATTATAAAATGGTATTAACATTTCACGTGATCTTGCTTTTATCCCTCTGTTTATGCAGCCTAGAACTGTGTTGGCTTTTTTGTTATATGAAGGTACCTGTATGACGGCTGATATTATTCTGAAATTGAACAAGGCATTCCCTAACCAATTGCCCCTCCCATGTAATTTGTGCTAAAACTCTCGTCCTAGCTATATAATATGTTCAAGAACTAAGCTTTTTAAATCAATCTCGCTTCAGATCCTGGTGTACCAAATTTCCTCTAAATGCAAGTCTTTTTCCTAATTAATTCCAGATTTTCCTCAACTGCTACAACATTTATACTTGTAAAAGCGAATACAATATAACTAGCATGCCAAAATGTGGCAAAAAAGCAAGATCTCAAAAGGTTGACCTTTGCTTACCTATCACATCTCCTTGTTCATGAATCATCATCCCCAAATCTTTAAATATTTCATTTATGTCAAGAATGTCTGACTACAAAGAAAGAAACTTTATTAAAACAATGTTCAACACAGAACTATGCAATCACAGGAATAAACAATTTAGAGTAGAAAGAAGGGAGAAAACAGACGTAGGATGGAGATGTTTTGACGAGACAGCTAATTTGGAAGCAATTTTCAATTTGTAATATGGTATGTTTGAGAAGAGTAGAAAACCATCACTGAAGAATGTATATTTGAATGGTAGGATAAAAATTATGAATGGGTTGTTATTAAGAGAGATTATACATCGATAGTGATATATGGTGTGTGTGTGTGTGTGTGTGTGTGTGTGTGTGTGTATTACCTGTATCAATATCACAGGCATGAGATATTTGATATTTGTGTGCATATTGTTTAATTAAAACCAAAAATGAAAAAATCACTAAGTACAAAGTAGAATAAATGTGTTGCAAATGCTGAATGTAAGTAGGAGTATGACTATGTTCATCTCCTACCTTTTATAAAATATAATTTTAGGCTTAATTAATTCTTCCAATAAAACCATTTAAAAATCACAGACATCCTGAGTAAGAAAAAGAATTTAAGAAGAATTCTGAACCAATTATTCAATTCATGTTTATATCATACCATAATAACGGGGACAGAAGTATCTAGTATCTCTGATTCCATAGCCTTAATTAAATTCGAAGACTTTGGATTTTACAAATGGGTGTATTTTTGTTTTAGCAAGTTCTCTACTTGCTAAAACAATTCATCTTAATCTATAATGTGTGGATTATGGTTAGGTTATTCTATATCAGTATTTACGCCAAAACTGGGGAAATTCATTTGTCTTAGGAATCAGACTCTAACTTCCAATGGGAATTGACATCCTAGCAGATCTTCAAGATTCAAGATTATGAAAGACCATTTTAATGGCACTTTGGTATCCATGAAAAAAGCAAACTTCAAACTCTTGTAAAGGAAAATATGTGATGTCCTGAGTAACAGAGTACTTATTCATTAATTATAGGAACTAATAACTTAAAGGGTAACAAGTTCCATCTTGAGCTGTTGTTCACAGACATACCATGTTTCCCCCAAAATAAGACCCTGTCTTATATTTTTTTGAACCCTGAAATAAGCGCTTGGCCTTATTGCCATGTGCTCAAAAGCCCGATTGGACTTATTATCAGGGGATGTCTTATTTTGGGGAAAACAGGGTAATATAATAAATAACATCTTGTTCTTGATCTCACCAGACAGTGCTCACCTCCAGCTGCCTAATGGCCGATTCTCTTTCTTCAATGAGCCGAAGGTCATCTTCTGTGATTTCTTCATCTAGTACTTGGGTCTGAGGTTGGCTTTGGGTTAAACATACACAGAACACATTAGGCATTATACATACATAGTACATTATGCACTATTAGGCTGTTGAATGTTGAGAATATATATATATATATATCTTGGCTCCATTAAGAGAGATGCACCATAACCTCAAAGTAAGTAATGGGTATAAGCAATCCTCCCAATATTCCTACTTATTAAGAATCCAATTGTTAATTTTTTCATGAAAGAAGTCCAGTGTCCTTTTTTATCCCAACTACAAGATACTTCTTAAAGGTTTCTTTTAAGGAAATTTTGAGATGCATTTTGGTTAGAGTTTATACATTTAAATTGCAGCCCTATTGTACTATTGTTGCTTATTAGAGATGCAAGGATTTATATCTCTAATAAGAAGCCATGGTGGTGCAGCAGTTAGAATGCAGTATTGCAGGCTAAACCCTGCCTTCCACTGCCAGGAGTTCGATCCTAACCAGCTCAAGGTTGACTCAGCTTTCCATCCTCCAGAGGTCAGTAAAATGAGGACCCAGATTCTGTGAACTGCTTAGAGAGTTCTGTAAAGCACTATGAAGTGGTATATAAGTCTAAGTGTTATTGCTATTATAATAAAATTAAATACAGGGTTTTTTTCATACTTTAATTTTTTTAAAGTGGGATGATTTTATATTCTATCATTTTTCTTACCTATCCCAAGATACAAGGGTTCCTTCTTTGTAACTTTCTTCTGTACCACCCTGTCAAGTGATATAAAAATAACAAGTTACAACTTTGGAAGGGGAGTCAAATGTACTTCAATGCTCACCAGCAAGAGTTCAGCACTTAATCAGATAAAAGAGCAGATCTGGAGGACTGAACTGTAGTTCCAAATTAAACTCTCATATAACAAGAAGAGATCAAGGGCTCTATGAAATGTAGTTCTAGAATCTGATATTAGAAGATTTGTGTACCGCAAGCATTCAACACTGTGCGATGCCCAAATCCAAGCATAAATGTGATTTAGACTGTGGCTTAATACAGAAAATTTAAAAGACAAAAAAAAATGCACCGAACATCTGATTAAAAATAGGCATGAACATGTGTGCATTGTGATAATAAAAACTGAAAGACAGAGAATGAAGGCAAAACAGAAATGGGATATCATGGAGGTTGGAGATTAGCCGTCTGAGTGGGTTTGGGAATATTTTATTTTTCTATTTTCAGAAAACAAGAGTGGATATCTGTCTAGGATATCAGACAGATCTTATAAAGCACAAGGAGAAACAACTGGGATAAGGTTAGCTGCAACTGCTTACAATAGTAATATAAAATAGGAACTCTTTGCAGATTAAAGACTAAATTGCCTTTTCTGATTATTGTGATCCTGAACACTCTGCAGAGATGGTTGGGATATTCCTCTAAATATTGTGGGATCAGTGCAAGAGTGATCCAATTTTAGATTATCCTTTCTATCCACAGCAGTAGTTTTATCCAATATCCCAATCCTCCATAAAGGCTTTTTAGGGGAGAGGGGAAGGTGCAGGAGGTTGTATGGGATGAAGAGAATGGGCGTTGGTCTTACGGTGATACGTCCTTTCTCTGCGTTGTCCCAGGAGTGGCCAAGAATGAGATGAATCGTCTATTTCCTGTTGAGACCGAGCTGTCTGTTTCTTTTAGCCACACCTCCTGCCTTCACTTTCCTGCCCCAGTTTCAGCGAGGACGTAGCTGTAAAGACAACTCAAACCATCTATGCATTAGTTCCCAGATCACAGGCCAAGTGAAGCAGGGTGGGGCTTGGCCACTCCTGGGACGATGCAGAGAAAGGGCGTATCACGGTAAGACCAATGCCCATTCTCCTGCAAGGTCTCAGGAATGGCCAAGAATGGGACTTAACAAAGCCCCCCCCCATTCATGGGTGGGAAGCCGCTTGGCCAATGCCTGAAGCCTCCCCATGAACACCTTGTAACACCCTTCATCCAAACGATGCCTCAGCTGAGGCATAGACATCAATCTTATAATGACGAATCTTATAATGATGAATAAAGGGTGAAGGGGAAGCCCACGTGGCAGCTCTGCAGACGTCCTCAATAGAGGCCTACATAGCCCATGCTGCAGATGTGACAGCATTGCGGGTGGAATGGGCCGTAATCCCCCTAGGGGATGGTAAGGCTTGAACCTGATAGGCCATTGCAATGCAAGCCCGCAGCCAATGGCCTATGGTAGATGGGGTCACCTTGGAACCTGTAGATGAGGGATGGAAAGATACAAAAAGAGCTTCCGTCTGGGCGAGACTGGGATGTTATCTTAATATAAACCTTAAGAGCCCTCCTAACATCTAAGGTGTGCCATCGTCGCTCCAGGACATGGGAAGGTCCTGGGCAGAAATCAGGCAAGATGACCTCTTGAGCCCTATGGAACTTAGAGTTCACCTTAGGGATGAATGATGGATCCATCCGGAGCACAACCCTATTAGGATGGAAAATACATAAATCCTGATGTACTGAAAGAGCAGCCAGTTTGGAAATGCGCCTGGCAGAGGTGATAGCCACCAAAAATGCCACCATACATGTTAAGAGGCGCAAGCTCACAGTACACAAAGGTTCGAACGGCGCTGATGTAAGGGCCTGAAGAACTCGAGATAAATCCCATGTGGGGTAGCGATGGACCACCGGAGATCGGAGGTTAGCAGCTCCCTTAATAAATTGCCTAAGAATAGGCTCATGGGTCAATGATGTCCTCTTCCCACACCGCAAGACCCTGGACAGTGCTGCAACCTGCCTGCGGAGCATGTTGTGGAACAAACCTTTGTCCAATCCGTTCTGCAAAAATTCTAAAACATGTAAAACTGTAACAGAGGTGGGGTCGAGATCCCTAGCCCCACACCAGGTGATAAATGCTACCTATGCTACCATATGCTACATATGCTACATATGGTAGCATATGCTATATATGCATATAGCATATGCTATATGGTAGCATATGCTACAAATGCTACCATATGCTACATATGGAATCATAAATATGATTCATAGAAGGTCTGCGAGAGGTCTGGATGGTTACAATGACCCTGGAAGAGAACCCACACTTCCTCAGGAGTCCCCGCTTAAGTGCCAGATGGTTAAGTTGAGCCACTGGGGCCCCGGATGTTGCAAGGCACCTTGGTTGAGTGATATCCACTCCTGAGGAATCCTCCAGGGCCAGGAGACTGAGAGGCCCACCAGCTCCGGAAACCACGGGCACCTGGGCCAGTGAGGGACAACTAGGAGGAGTTTCGCCCTCTCCTGAATTACCTTCCTGACAACACCTGGGATCAGCAGAAGAGGTGGAAAGGCATAAAGTAGGCCGCTTGGCCAAGGGCCGCATAAGGCATTGGTCCCCTCCGCCCCTTGTGATGGGAACCTGGTAAAATACCTGGGAAGCTGAGCATTTTGTTGGAAGGCAAACAGGTCCACTACTGGCTGACCAAATCTGATTGTCAGTTCCAGGAAGAGCGTGGGGTGTAACTGCCATTCTGCATTGTCTATTGTGAACCAGCTGAGGCAATCCGCCTGAGTGTTTGCCACCCCTGCGATATTCTCTGCGTTGAAGAAAAGCAAATGATTTTCCACCCACCTCCCCAGGAGCTCCGTTTCCAGGAGCTTCCAGGAATGAGTGCCTCCTTGACGGTTTATGTGTGACTTGGCTGTGACGTTGTCCATAAGAATGAGAACATGTTGGCTCTGTACTAAGGTCTTGAAGTGGCGAAGGGCAAGGTGTGCTGCCTGAAGCTCCAGCCAATTGATTCTGTGGGTCAGGTCCGCTGGGGTCCAATGGCTCTGAGCCATGTGGCCCTGAAGATGAGCCCCCCAGCCAAAGAGGCTGGCATCTGATGTTATCGTGATGCAACTGGGCTCCCAAAAGAGACAGCCCTTGTCCAGCACTGGAGACATCCACCACTTGAGGGAGAGCAACATCTCTGGGGGAACACATACCTTGTGGTCTGAGAGCTGCTGTTGCCTGACCGTTGGCATGGGAGCAGGAACCAGTGAAGGGTTCTTGCGTGCAGCCAAGCCCAAGGCACTATCGAGATGCATGACACAAACATCTCCAACAGTCTTGCTAATAGGGCAATAGGGACCCGACACTCTGCTCTTACCTGTCTGAGCAGGGATGTCAGGTTGTCTTTGCGGTCCTGGGAAAGGAAGACCCGTCCCAGCCTAGTGTCGATTTCTGTCCCCAAGTGTAAGAGTCTCATGGCTGGAACCAGCTGACTCTTTGAAAAGTTCATGGAGAATCCATGCTGTAGTAAAACAGCGATTGTTGTCTGCAACACCTCCCTGGTTTCCTCGAAGGAGGACGCTTGCACAAGAATGTCGTCCAAATGGCATTGTAGATGAATAGGAATTGATCGTAGATAAGCCGCTAACGCTGCCAGAACCTTGGTGAAGGCCCAGGGCGCCGATGCTAGTCCGAAGGGCAAGGCCCTGTATTGGTAGTAATACTGCTTGAAGCAGAAGTGGAGATACTGATGATGTGCTGGGAGGATTGGCACATGGAGGTAAGCCTCCATAAGGTCAATCGATGCCAGGAAACCGCCCTCCTGAATTCCCTCTAGGATGGTGGTTAGGGAATTCATTTTGAACCTTTTGTAGACCAGATATAAATTTAATTTTTTTAGATTTAGAATTGGTCTCCATCCCCCCCCAAAGACTTTGGAACCATAAACAGGATGGAGTAAAATCCCCAACCCCTCTGGTCCTCCAGAACCACCTCGATTGCCTGAATTGCCAGCAAATGCTGGATGGCGGCTTCCAGGAGACTTTCTTTTTTGCTGTTTCGGGATACTGGACAGCTGACAAAGTGATTCGGAGGAAGGCAGAGGAAGTTCAAGCTGAGGCTGAGCCTCACCGTATTGAGGACCCAGAAGTCGCTCGTGATCATCTCCCATTGGGGTGCAAAAAGAGCCAATCGGCCGCCAATGGGTACGCTTGGCATTTAGTCATCGTGGTCTATGAAAGGCGTGACCTCCTGCCCCTCGAAAGGGCCATTTGCTCCAGAGGGTCTGCCTAGGCTGGGTGTGAAACCCTGTCTTATCCGTTTGGCAGTCAAAACGTTAAGGAAAAGGTCATTGAGACTGTTGAAAAGAAGAGCTGGAATCAGGCCGATATGAAGACCTGCTATAATAAGGAGCTGTGCTCCTCTCGCCCTTATTAAGGGAGAATGGCAGGACCTTCCTCTTGTCCTTATTCTTAACTAATACAGGCTCCAGAGCCTCCCTAAGAGGGATCCCACTGTATAAAGGGCAGAGGCCAACCGCCATTTGGACTTGGTATCCGCCTGCCAATTGCAGAGCCAGAGCATCCTCCTTGATGTGATGGAGGAGGCCAAAGATCAAGAAGCATACTTAGCTGCAGCTAATGTTGCATCTGCAGAAAATTGTGTTGCTGCAATCAATTTATTCAAGTCCTGGTGGAGCCTGGTTTCACTGGATGGAACTCTCTGTTGCATCTGCTGGAACCACAGTAACGAATTACGATTAAAAAATGAGGCTGCAGATGCAGCCTTAATTGCCCAGGCTGAGGACTGGTGTGCCTTGCGCAATGTCAATTCCACTTTTTTATCCTCTGGTTTCAGCCCTTCCACTATATCGTCAGATACCAATGAGAGGAAGACAAGAGATGCCACTGGAGAATCTACCGTGGGCAAAAGCAGTTGGTTTTCCAATGCTGGTGCCAGCTGGTAAAACTGACGGTCAAGACTGCCTGGTGTTGGGAAGGATGCTGGTAGCACCCATTGTTGTTACACCACATCAATGAACAACTGTGGAGCCGGAACATCCTCTTATACAGTGGCCAGCTTGGAAAAAAGGAGGTCACTGGGATTTGTGGGTCCTGGTGAGCTGAGAGAGGGGTCTATCTCCATCCCTGCTGTCACACGTGCCTTGTGCAGAAGAGATTTAAACATGGCAGGAGGAAAGAGGCCGGCACATCGGGTGTTAACCCTTCATCCTCCGATAAATCCACCACTCCTTGACTCCCTTCTTGTATAAGTGAATCTTCGCCATCAGAAGATTCATCCTGCGATTGGGACTCCTGCCTGTAAGACAGGTCTCTTGCCAAACGCTCTCCATGGGGAAGACTGGTGAGAGCCTCAACTGGAGGGGCTACCTGGCCTGGGAATACTGCTCAATGTATCCGCAATTGCCTGAGAAACAGTTTGTGCAATGAGCAATTTGAGATCAGCAGGTAAATCAGAAGTATAGGTCTCACCTTGTCTCAAACCAGCTGCAGTCGGTGTGAAGGTGGCTGACACTTCTCTTCGAGGAGCTGAATGTTGAGTTGCAGCAGCAGCAGTAGCAATAGGAGCAGCCACAGAAGCTGGGCAGAAAACAGAATCTCGCACAAGAGAATCATTAGTATTAGGAGACAAGTTAAAGGAAGCCTCATTTGCACCCTCTGGTGACAAGGGTGGAGCAATTACAGGCTGATTAGTCAGCAATCTCTCAGAGGAAGAAGAGGAAGAAGCTGCGCGAGAAGTACCCTGTTCAGCCCTAGCATGGGCATGTTGGGATTGATCTTTCTCTGTTCTGTGAAATTGTTTTTCCAGAGCCTTATGTCTTCTGCTGGCATCTTTTTCAGAAGTTTTGGAATGTTTTTGCTTTCCTTGGGCCCCAGTTAGGGGACTGGCCTCTGGAAGCATTGCAACATTAGTTACCAGATTCTAATTACTGGAACCTTGCTTCTTGGCTCTATGCCCAGTAGCTCTTCCCTCCATTTTGCAATTTGAAAAATGCAGCCATTACAAACTGTTTGCAGACTCCTGTAGCCCAAAACCTCCTGCAATCAGTATACCTAGCCGAGACCAGGTAGGGACTTAAAGCCAATCAGGCTAGCAAGGAATTCTGAGTGTGCCTAGCCAAGACTAAGCAGGGACTCCCATGGCCTCCACTGACGCTGTGGCTCTTAGGTATGCCCAGCAGCCGCTGGACAGGGACTCCATGCCTCTCTTGAGGCCACTGCCACTGAGTATGCCTAGCCAAAACTAGGCAGGGACTCCCTCTCGCTCCAGCGAGGAAAATGGGCCCTCAAGGACTGTAAAGTCCTTAAAGCAGCAGCTTTAAAAGCCAGCCGCCGCCTCTAATCCTTAAAGAAAGGCAGAAAAATAGAAAAGGAGAAAAAATTGTATAAAGCTCATGATCCTGAAGATCAGAAGTGACCAGGAATGCTTTAAAATGTCTCGTTCAGGTTAAGACTAAAGCCGAAACTGAGGCAGGAGGCGTGGCTAAAAGAAACAGACAGCTCGGTCTCAACAGGAAACAGACGATTCAACCCATTCTTGGCCACTCCTGGGACCTTGCAGGACAATAAAATATTCTAACTGGTTTTAAATTCATCTAAATAAGGATGAAGTTAATACACTTCCAAGTTCAGTAATAATGGCTTAGGATTCACTGCTCAATGCAGACTTCAACTCCGTAGAAAAAGATAGCAAAAAGCAATGATTAGAGAGACAGTTTGGTGTATCGGTTAAGGCATCGAGCTAGAAACCAAGAGACTAAGAGTTCTAGTCCAGCCTTAAGCACAGAGCCAGTTAGGTGGCTTTGGATCAGTTACTTTCACTCAACCCCAGGAAGATAGCATTGGCAAACCATTTCTGAAAAACCTTGCCAAGAAAACTTGTAGAGACTTGTCTGGCTAGTGTCTAAGAATCAGATATGACTGAACAGAAGAAAAAAAAATATGGGCAGTGTCTTAGGGTAAATATTTACTTAGGCAAGTATATCATATAGCTGCACATTACACAATGTTAACTATTCTATTCAGTCTGTAAATCTCACACACTGACAAAAATAAGGCTGAGTGTCTTCCTTTTTTGGCCCACCATGCCACTGTATTCAGATCTGACTTGATTCCTGGACATAAGAAAATCTCTCAAGTTATTATTTCCTCTTGTCTCAAACTATTTATCTAATGTATAATTTATTGCGATTACAGAAGATCTGGCATTTGGCCAACCGTTACTGGATTTCCTAAATGGACTTTAGTAACGGATTGCACAGAAATGATACTAATACTGTACTTCATGCACTCTAAAACATATGTTGTAATGAGAAAAAAAATGGTATCATCTATTCCACTTCTTTCAATATCTTCCAGAATTAGTGCAAGTGTAGATTAATTAATTATACTTACTGATACCCTAGAACTGGCTCGAACTCTTGCTACAAATTCTCTCTCCTTTTCAGCAGCTTGTCTTTGGACCCGTTGGAAATTTGTAAGCGCTGTGGTGAACTCATTCACTAGTCGATCCTTTTGAATTCTTCTCTGTCGCTGAACAAAGAAGGCAAACAAATACATTGAATAATTTCGCCACCAATCAGTTTTTTTAATAATCTGCTGAAGTTTGGAGAATTTTAATTTTATACATGTTCTACTATTCAAATTTGACAGGCCTCCACATATAGACTGGGTTCACATATCATACGATACTATTATATTACACTATAACGTAATGTGTGAACCCAGCAAAGAATTGTCCTATAGAATTCCAGGTCTCATTCCAACGGAAATCAAATCCCTTCTTTAAAATGAATGTCAAAATTCATTTATAACTATAGTGGCTGAATGTTTAAAAATTCAGCCACTATGACAAAGTATTCTGCAATCATCTTCCCCTAATTCTTTTCATGTAATTTTATAAAGTATATAATTTAAATAAGTATATGTATGTAAAAATACATATATACAGTATGTTGATTTCAATTCAGTTTCTTCTGACTCATATCTCTGATAGATCTATCTATCTATCTATCTATCTATCTATCTATCTATCTATCCTAATCTAATCTAATCTAATCTAATCTAATCTAATCTAATCTAATCATCCATCTATCCAATTTAGATGGTCGCCCATTTCAATGAGTGACTTCAGGTGGTTAACAAAATTGAATTAAAATAAAAACAATTACAACATTATAAAAGTTAATAAAGCAAAAGCAGCCAAAACCCAAATCATTAATATTTTGTACCTATTTGCAATTCTTTTTAATTTTGCAGAAAAAAATGTGTTCACTTTCATGCACATTCCCCACATACAAATTTTCTTCCATTCTTTTACAAGATTGCATTGCAAAATGTGGAATAATGGGGATATGTGGATATAATTATATTAAAGAGAATATAGAGGAGTGGAGATGAAATTCACATTAAAATGCAAGTAAAATAATTTCTTCACCATCATTATTTATGACAAAGTAGAGTGGTACGATGGCCTAGAGGTGGAGCTCTCGCCTCACAGTCAGGAGGCTGTGAGTTTGATCCTAGATAGAGGCAGATATTTTTCTCTCTGGGCACATTGAGAATATATCTGCTGAATAAAACTCTGTATTGGCGACAGGAAGGGCATCTGGCCATTAAAACTCCACCCCGCAAGGAATTATGGGGTTGTTAAATGATGATAATGATTATTTATGACAACTGTTATTATAGTATCTCTGGATATTAATAAGTATAGTATAATTATTTAGTATAAGTGTAAATGTTTAGACATTTAAATGGGGACAACTATTAAGGGCTGCCAAACCAGTTCAAACAGACATGTATTTTGGGTAATTGTGACTTACCCAAAGGTATCCATATTCTGGTAGCTCCTATTCCAAACTCCTTAGAATATTTATTAATCACATGTATATCCTGCCTTTTCTTTAGAACAGGGGTGTCAAACTAGTAACCTGCGGATCGGATGTGTCATGCGCAGGCCAAATCCACCCCAGCTCCCCGAAGAGATAAAAACCATCATGATACATCACGTGACGCAGTGGTGGGTTTCAAAAATTTTTTACTACCCGTTCTGTGGGTGTGGCTTGGTGGGCATGGCAGGGGAAGGATACTGTAAAATCTCCATTCCCACCCCACTCCAGGGGAAGGTTACTGCAAAATCCCTGTTTCCTCCTGCTCAGCTGGGACTTGGGAGTCAGAGAATAGATGGGGGTGGGGCCAATCAGAATTGTTACAACCGGTTCTCCGAACTATTCAAAATTCCCACTACTGGTTGTCCAGAACTGGTCAGAATCTGCTGAAACCCACCTCTGACATGACGGCAATGTGACATTGTGAGTTTGACATCCGTGCTTTAAAAGTTCGAGATGATGCACATGGAGATTGCTTCTAATTGCTGCATCTAGGGATAACTTGGGCAGAGAACTAACTAAAGTCATCAAGAAGAGGGCTGACAAGTAGATAATTCAACCTGGGTTTCTTTGGCTCCAGTCCTTCTACCTTACGTACTACATCTGGTAGATAGGTAAATAGGAATGCAAGAGATATTCAAGTAGTCAGGGTCCTGTTGATTTTGGAAGTACATTTGGTGGGACCATGGTAAAAGGATCTTTTCAAGGGTAGCTTCTTCTCTATGGAACATCAACAGCCCACCCTGTTCCTTTCCCCCAAAATCCTAAAAACATGGTTTTGTCAGTGGGCCTGGGGACTAAATAAAGAAGGAGCAATTGATTATCTGATTGTATTGCTGCTGCCATGGGGGTAAAGGTTATAGGGAGTTGTGGTGGCACAATGGTTAGAATGCAGAATTGCAGAATGACTCTGCTCACTGCCAGGAGTTTGATCTGGACTATCTCAGGGTTGACTCAGTCTTCCATCCTTCCGAGATCAGTAAAATGAGGATTCAGAGTGTTGGTGGCTGACTCTGTAAATCCATTTAGAGAGGGCTGTAAAGCACTATGACCTGGTATATAAGTCTAAGTGCTATTGTTATTATAGGTTTTTATGTTCTGGATTTTTATATGTTGTAAACTGCTTGGGGTCAACTATGTGTGAGTTGGGTGGCGATATAAATGTTTTAACTAACCAATTAATTAATTAAACACACTTCACTGATAAGCTGAGCATCTGTTTCTAACACATGTGTGCTGGAGGGACTTAAATGAAAAAGTTTGAATAATCTAACTTCTCCTTTCTCAAAAGCACAGGAGGCTATTTACAGCCCAAACAAAATGAAACCAAATGTTATGCTATATGTCTTTTACATAAAAATCCCCCAAGAGAATAGTTATCACGAGGGACGTGCAAAACATTTCAGCCACCTGTTTTGATCTCAGAATAATACATCCACATTTCAAGGGTTTAAATCCAATCTCACTTTCTTTTTTTAATGTGAAGATTTGTTAAAATTCTTTCTCCAGCCTGTACTAGTGCCAAAGTAGTAGTTGGCAATTGCTGCTATTAATTTAGGAAGGGCAGGATGAGGTGGAAGAGAATCTGGAGAAGAAAGCAATGGGTTAAAAAATACCAAGAGAAAATGAAAGTACTTACACAAGAGTGTCTGCCAAGTAAATTATTGCTATTTTGAAAAGATTCTATGCTATAGGGAACTTAAGCCTGTATTCAGATAATGAACTGCAGTTAAAGCTCATAGGAGATGTGTGTTTCTTGGGTGTTATTCTTGAAGTTAATAAACAGTATCATACCACACACACAAGCAATTCATTTACATGTTCAAACAAGAACTTCATTTACAATATCATAATAAAATTCGGGGAGGAGACATGCCAAACCTGATATCTGATCTTAGTAGGATAACATGGCTATTACAAACAAACAAAACGATGCTGCATTTTTATGAAAACTTTTAAGAAAACGTCTTCCGGGAAAAAATTTTGAAAGTATATTTTGCGCATATCTGCCTGATTTGTTTGTCTGCGGGCAAGAAGAAGTGCTAAGTGAAAACCGGCTGAGACGTTAGCTCTTCTGTCCTACTAATATGTCACCCCAGTAGTTCAGGAATTATTTGAAGAACTTAAAAATACTTCTTTGCTGAAAATTAAAGCCTTCAGCTCTACCAATAACGATTCTAATCTGAACAAACTGCTTTTTCAGTAGGTGACAGCAGACTTGTATTCCTCTGGTACTTCTGGGGATTTAATTTGATATTTTACAAACTGTTTTTAAAAACACACTATATTCATGGATGTTTCAGCAACATTGTCCAGTAGCAGTCAGCATGGCCTGCCATTTCACCTTCTTTTGCAGCCTTTATCCTAAATTTAATTGGTATCTCTGAAAGAATTTCAAGATTTATCCCATCAGAACAGAACCAATTAAAAGAAATTGATGGAACATTTCAATTTGGGTATTTTATCTAATGTATTGGGTACATTAAACAAGACATGTTTTTCATTTTGTGTGCTTCCAACTACTAGGAAGAAAAGTTCCTTCCTGAGGTAATTCTACAATTCCATAATGTGGCAAAAAGACCTCTCTCAAAGTGATGTACCCCAGACACAGGGTATTCACTACACTAGTTGAAATTCAGGAATTTGGATGGATGTCACCAGGTATGGAAAATCTGCTGTTTCAGAAATTTGGACTAAGTACCCAGAATTTAGGGTTACTTTAATCTTTACCCTTATTTCTCTCGTGTTTAACACACATTTGGTGAGAAGTACTCACCAAAAAAGGGCAACTTTTAAAAACAGAGCTATTCTGGACCTTTTTAATTCACCAAGATAGCAACCTAACCTACATTTACAGGCTATGATATGAAGATAGTTCTAAATATTTGTTACAGTGTTATCATTAGACTGCTATGTTGCAAATGTTTTCTTTTGTAACCAGTCACAAAATTGCATATTCCAAATAAAACAGCAACAAATATTTGCTCCAAATTCAGCTTAGTGCCATATACCAATGAAGTAACAGATTAACAGAGCTGGAAGGGACCTTGCAGATCATCTAGTCCAACCCCCTGCCGAAACAGGAGACCATACATATGGCTCTACCTAGGATCGAACTCACAACCTCCTGATTGTGAGGCTAGAGTTCCACCTCTAGGGCACCGGGTCTTGTAGTGCTTATATGCCAACTCCAAAAACTCACTGCAGTTCTGGGTATATTTTAGGCCCAATAAGATCAATATGATGATTGCACAATTTTACAGCCTGTCTTGTTACAATGATTATAATCAGCAATCCAAACAGTTCAGAAATATCTAGTTTCTTAATTATGACAAATACACCAACTTCTTTTAATACGTTTTGCTGGATTTGCCTCAGGAATCAATGCTTCCAAGCACATACCACAGACTTAAAGAATAACAACTTTATAAAAAACGAAATGTTTATACAAACACTACATTCCTATACCTGCTCGCTTATTGAAGGCAGAAATCCAAATTCTTTTATGTATTTGTCTGTCTCTTTGGCAAGTTGGTTTGTATATTGCTGCTTTTGTTGCCTAGAACAGAAAGTTACAGGTGACTTGTTGGGTTATTTTACAAACATTACTGTATCACTGTCAACTGTCTTTAAGATAAACCTTTGGGAAATAGTTGTTTATTACTGAATGTATTCAAAATAACTCCTGGCTTTAGTTCAATGCAAATGAAGAACAGAGAACTGAATAGTGCTGGAGCAGATTTCACTTCATAAAAAGAATAATTGACCAAAATTGGTGACATAAACTCCACAAAAGAAATTTAGTATTTATACAGAGAGGGGCTCACAAAATCTTCATTCTGAGTTTGTTGCAGTTTGACTGTAACATTCAATGATAAGTGTCGAAGGTAGCAAACATATAGTTCAAACTTTCTGAATCAATTTGATGGCTTTTATTAGCTCAATAGTGAGGTTTTTTTGTTTCCATCCGGGTGTTTGGCAATGCCAACAATATACTTGATGTATTAACATGTCAATAAACAGATAAATGTTCGCTCCCTCCCTCTCTCATTTGTTCTCAAATGTTTTCAAGATGCTGAACACTTTGATAAGATCCCAGCGCTTACAATGCAATCCAATGAAAGGTCATCTCATGAAGCACTTACAGCTGTTGCCGCAATTCATGTGTGTCTTGTGGGGTTCCAAGTTGATTCAGTACTCTTTGTATTTCTGCAGCTGTTTGGGGGTGGGAGGAAGAGGAAGAGATTTTGTAAGTGGTACAGTTCCACCACAATGCCATGAATCCCTAATTGAAAATTCAGAAATACATACCAGTTAAAATCCAATTCAACACAACTGAGCCTGGTGGCACAGTAGACTAAAGCACTGTGATTAACATTCAGCTGCCTGCAATTACTGCAAGTTCTAATCTCACCAGGCTCAAGGTTGACTCAGCCTTCCATCCTTTCTAAGGTGGGTAAAATGAGGACCCAGGTTGTGGGGGCAATAAGCTGACTTTGTATAAATATACAAAAGTATGAAGGCTATTGCTTAACACATTGTAAGCCGCCCTGAGTCTCCTTGAGAAGGGCGGCATATAAATCAAATAAAAAAACAAAACAAAACAAAACTATTGTGATACCCATGCACACTATATAAAATAGATAATGGTACAACTGAACCAGTGAAAGCTGAACCTTTTCAAATCACATCTTTAAAATTTTTTAGCGCTTTAAGTAGAACTGATGCTACACAAACACCAAATGCTTAAGAAAATTCTTACTTGATATCAATAATTCCGTATCTTCAATCTTATGTTAAAAGAACAAGAAATGTACATCAAAACAGATAGACCAGAAGGGCCCCAAATCCGTATCAAGGTACAGATGATTCCTTTCTGTATTATTTCAGGCACTGACTATACTACAGATGTCACAAATATTGGCAAATAAAGATTTTGAATCAAGTTCTCAACCCCCTAAAATGTAAAGAGATTACTTATAATTTAACAAAAGGAAAGATGGATTGTGTGTGGAGATGACCTAATGTTGAGATTAGGAATCCTATCTTAAAAAATCCAAAACTTCATCCAAATGTACACAAATTATGGGATATGTTCACTAGAATTAACCCTTCCCACATACATCAATTGGTACATGAAATCAAAAATGAAAATATTTGTATTTTGTAATCACACATATAAAGGGGTTGTTAAATTGAAAGGACACATCTATCAATTGCAAGTAATCTTTTTTACTGTTGAATTTAGATTTCACTTATTCCAGTCCTGAAATTGGTGTAGTCCTCCCCAAATTGATACTCACCAGTTGTGTTAAATTTGAACACTAGACAGGTAGACTGAAGGCAGAGGGAATCAGAATAAATTTACTCAAGAATTCAACATGGTTAACATACATCCTGGAAAATTAGTATGAATCAGGATCATCTTGCCAAGCCATAGAATATTTGATCTGCAAGGGCATAGGGGTGGGGAATGCTGTTCAAAATATCCTAGGTTTGTGAAACTACATTAACCATATTTTGTGCTATGGTTAAAATCAAATTTAGCAGGATTTTAATAGTTCATATTTAAATATGAATTTAAAGTATTTTCAGCTTTACAGTATTTTTAAATTTTAAATTATTTATTATTAAATTTATTTGCCACCCATCTTCGAGATGAAAATAAAGAAGAAGTAAAAAACAAATTTAAGACTGCTAAACATGTATCCATTCCTCCCAGAATATTTTAAACTAATTTTTAAAGAGTTCGCAGAGATTGTGGTAGAGAAAATATATTAAAATGATTTGTAGAACTACTGAAAATTCTTGAAATGCATAAGCTGACACCTAGCCTAGCTTTTCAGATTATCATTCAGAATTCACCTATCTTTGAAGGATGTTGCATCTACTTAATTGATTGCCCATATTCAATGTGGTCTGAATTGGTATACAGCATAGGTGGGCGTCACATACTGTAGTTCACCCGGAACCGAAAATGTGAGCAGCACGCATGCTCGCTTATCTGCTGCACATGTGTGCTGTATTAAAAAAACAGTGATTATATAGGACGTGATAGCACCAGGGCAGGTAGGCGGGCCCAGCTGCTGGTCGGAATTACCGGTTTGTTCAAACCAGTCTGAACCGGCAGTAGCCCACCACTTGTATACAGATCATTAGCACATTTTCTGGGTGATTGCCATTTGATGGGCATTTTTCTTCAACCTTAGAGATTAATTCCATGTAAAAATTCACCCAAGAAATACAAACTTCTATTAAATAAATTCAGAACATTTTTTTTATAAAAAATAAAATTAGGCTAAATTACAAGGAAACATTCTATTTGTTAGTTTAGCAGTCTCTTTGTTGATGTGAACAAATAGGTGCCAGTAACTAGCTGACCTTGTCTAGGCTCTAAAACTAAGTAGGTTAGAGCCCAATTAGCATTTGGATAGGAGATCTCCAGGTGATATCAGCAGTGTAGGCAAAGCTGGAACATCCAGATGGCAATGGCAAACTACAGTACTTTCCAGATGTTGCCAAGTAAACAAGAATGCCAGGAGAAGAGCTTGACTTGAAGGAGATGTTATGATTGATTGAAAATGTGGCTTTAATTAGTTACAGTAAATCTAGTTAAGGTTGACTGAAAGCCAGCTTCTTACAAAAATAAATTATACACTATATTCTTACACCTCTCCCTTTCTCCCTGACTTCTACTGTGTAACGTTAGCATTTGAGACATTGGATGGGCCACTGAAGTGAAGAAAACTCAGCAAGACAATTATGCTTTAATTGGTTAAAAAAATTCAAAGAACTATGCTGGATTAGAACAGGGTGGGCAGTCAGATGTAGTCCAAATGTCTTGAACCCCCATCATATCAAGTTAGTGTGGCTAGAGAATGAGTTTGAAGCAAAAGCCATTCCTTGCTTACAAATATGATCAAGGCATCACCTAGTGCAAGAATTGTACTCAAGAGTACATCAAGAAGAATATAGAAAGAAAAGTGGAATGGTGGAAGCGCTTAATTTTATTGTAAATGATGCTGATTGTTTAAAACCATGTCCTTCTAGGACTAAAATGGCTTGACACGTACACTTCCTCTTGGCAAGAAGAGGAAGTGCTCATCCTTATGAAACTCAAGCAGCAAAATATTATTGATCAGCATGTAACTATGAGGGTGAAAGTCCTTAAAAGTCAAACTAAAAACTGTTGCTCCAGAGAAGTTTCATAAACTTTCACACTACACTCTACAGATAAAACTGAAAAAAATTCTAAGGAATAATGGCTTGACATTCATCACATATCATATAAAACATCATTACTATTCCTTTGTTCTGCACTGAGATAAAGAGAGAAAAATAGTTTCATAATGTTACTTCTAAAAGATGTTAATGATCCTCAGGGTACCAGAAGACTCTACATTAAAGATCATCATCATTTTATTCCTGTACTACACATAATAGCAACCATTAAGTTAGTACTCAAGACATTTCTAAACCATAAACTGTTAATCAAATTGAAATATGTTTGGGTTGTTTTAGATAGTAATATGGCTATTTTATAAAATAAAGTTTCCTGTGTCTTCTGATCCACTTAATAGATTATTATCAACAGTAATGATCAAATTCACATATTGCACTAATGTAGTGAATAATTGTCTGGGTTGGCATAACACTATGCTTATAAGCTCTAACACTAAGCTGTAAACCATAGGAATTGAAGTTTACTACACCCAGTCAATGCATTATGATTCATCAAGATATGTGAACCTAATCAATATGTTCATCTTTATTTTATAAAATAAGAACTACATGCGGTCGTGCGGGGGATTATAGGAGTGATGGGGCGCTCCCATGTGACACCCCTCCTGCGCGAGCTGCACTGGCTTCCAGTGGTCTTCCGGATACGCTTCAAGGTGTCGGTTACCACCTTTAAAGCGCTCCATGGCTTAGGGCCTGGTACTTACGAGACCGCCTTCTGTCACCGATAGCCTCCCACCGGCCTGTACGCTCCCACAGAGAGGGACTCCTCAGGCTGCTGTCGGCCAGACAATGTCGGCTGGTGTGGCAGCACCTGTCCTCTGAAACGACCTGCCCCGGAGATACGTAGGATCCCAGATCTCCGTGCTTTTCACTGTGCCCTTAAAACTTTTTTATTTCATCAAGCTGGGTTGGCTTAACACACACACCCTTAGATATTTTTAATTGTTAATTGATTTTAGTTGGGGTGTTTTAAATTTATTGGACCAAAATTTGTTTAATTCTTTAAAAAATATATATATATATTTTGTAAGTGATGTTTTTATTCTTGGCTGTTCACCGCCCTGAGTCCAGTAGGAGAAGGGCGGTATAAAAATCTAATAAAATAAAAATAAATAAATACATCAGATTATCAGCGGCAGCTAAAAGGCCCAAGGAATAGGACTATGTAAAGAAGCATTCTATAATGGTATGTCGGAAAGACCTTGAATTATGGGGTATAGAGATGCTGCCAAGGGAATGGTCAGATAAGAGAGAACATAGTCCAGAGTTGAACAGTGGGCAGAGCAAGGTTCCTCAGAAGGAACCCTCCCTAGTTTCTTAGGATGTAAAGATGGTAGGAAAGTTGTACTTTCACATTTGCATGATTCTGTTAATATAGCTTTACAAAAATAGCTCATCTGGTCATGTTTCCTGTCTGCTTTGCCTCCTTAATTTTACTGATTTCTTCTTTCCTGATGAAATTTGATAGCCACGAAGTCTATATATATAGTTTAAGAGCAGATTTTATTAACTAAAAATTACAAAAATCATGATGTTTTTATGACCAGAAGTAAAATACAGGGGGTTTGCCTTATGTAATATCTATCATAACTCCCTTGCTAGCTACATAGGATGAAAGTATAATATGCACAGAATTACTATTCAATTAAGGGGAATTAATTATACCATCCATCTTACTCCATTTTAAATACAAATGAACCATAGTTTTGCAGTTTCGTTGATTCATGTGGATTTTTAAAGATAAATTCCTTGTGTCAATTCCATGCTAAGTGTTCCATGACCCTTGAACTGAATCTTGTTCAATCTAGAATGATTCAGAAGTTAATAAATCACAGCAGTAAGGTTAGATACAAAATTGTGTCAACAGCATAATCTAATTGCCTGTGTTTACCCTGTTATTCCTACTCAAGGACTTTCCCAATTTTGGAGTTCTGAAGTTGAAAAAGGAACGAATTCAAATGTTGAATAGTGGAAGGAGTGTGGGAACTCTTAGTGGCTAGGTTCAAACTTTGTTCTATTATATTTTTAATTAAGGAGATCCAGTTGATCAACATGAATCAGATTTATGTTAACCCAAGGTCATTCTATGTTCCTCAGTCAGGGAGGAACACTCTGTTGCCTTCTAGATATCTTAACTTCTGGATGTTAAGATCCACTCTTTCTAATCATAGGTGATGCTGACTGGTCCCACACAAGTAGATTACTAAAAAACTACATGCTCTATCATTTCCTTTCATGGCTTCCTTTCATTTATTATTACCATCCAAGATGCTTAGCACTGCAAACTCTCGCACAATGATGGAATATATGGTGGATCCTGGGAAGTAGTTGCGTTGATGTTGGATTTTGATAGTTGTTTATAGTTTTATCCTGATTTCCAATTGTATATTTGTTGTTCTGCTGTTTGGGTAGCTCACAACAATTTAAAAATGCAGCCTAGAGTTATGACAATGAGATGGATTGCCTTACAAATAAATAAATGGCAATCGATTCTAGTGCAAACTGGTGTGTTACAGATATTTTGAACTAGAGCTTCTACATGATTGGCCAGTGGGAGCTGAATTTCAAAATGTCAGAACTAAATTGCTTTTTCAGTGTAAAGGATCTTTGTGTATCTTGTCTTCTGGCCACAATTTCACCACATATAAACAACAAATCTCCCAAGCAGTTTGGATGTTATTTTCATGTGAAATAAGAATGAGTCACATTGATAAATATTTACATGTCAATGTATGAAAACAAATGGGGCAACTCTGATTTAAACAAAATGTGGTTGAAGGCAAAGGAGGAGGTAGAGCAAATCAAGCTTAACAAATACTTTTAAATATATACAGGTAGTGTATATATAAATGACTTACAACAGTTCATTTAGGGTCTGTTCAAAGTTACAACGGCATTGAAAAAAGAGACTTATGACCTTTGCAGCATCCCCGTGGTCACGTGATCCAAATTCAGACACTTGGCAATTGAGATGTACTTATGATGGCTGCTGTGTCCCAGGGTCACCTTGCGATGTTCCATAAAGCAAAGTCAATGGGGAAGCCAGATTCACTTAACAACCATGTTACTAACTTAACAACAGCAGTGATTTGCTTAAAAAGGTGGCAAGAAGGTTCATGAAATGAGGCAAAACTCAGTTAACAACCATCTCGCTTAGCCACATAAATGTTGGGCTCGATTGTGGTTGTAAGTCAAAAATTAGTTCTATAAAACTGTATTAAAACTGCTATTGTCTGTAGCGTGTAATGTCAACCATTACATATAAAGCCATGGAACAGTGATTTTTTTTTGTAGCTTTATACTATTCGTTTGTAAACACACATATAAAAGATGCCAAATTCAAAGCAAGATATAGAGGCAGAAATAATTGCTCAGGAGGATTTCAGCTGAAATTGAAAATGGAGAATTAAGAGTTCAAAGAAGAAAAAGATAATGGGACTCCACAACAAAAGATGATGGCTCCCAAAACAAGAGATATTACCCACATAAACTGAATCAGGCAACAGCAGTTTGATGTGAAAGTACCAGTACTAGGAGGCATTAAAAAATGTCCAAGTGGGACTGGTCAAGCTTTGATGTAATGGTCAAGTCTTGATGGATGTCTTAAGTGCAGATCATTTGCAGCCATAGCAAAGAATGAAGTATTGTGCATAATCGTCCCAAAGGTGCTTTTTCAAGAAGCAACTGGACTTTCTGTTCTTTCTTTGAAGACGTTTTGCTTCTCATCCAAAAAGCTTTTACAACTCCTGCCAGAAGCTGAGAAGCAAAACATCTTCAAAGAAAAATCAGAAAGTCCCGTTGCCTCTTGAAAAAGCATCTTTGGGACAACCATGATCTGGATGACTGAGAATCTCTATAAACATATTGTGCATAATGATCACTCTCTCTTCTCAATGCACATGGAACTCAAATGGAATCTGTCCAACTAGAGTTGGATAGGATGTGTGTGTGTGTGTGTGTTTAATTAAGAAAATGAACAATAGAAGTGGATAACCATTTGTCTGAAGTGGTGTAGGGTTTCCTGCAGGATGTTGGACTAGAAGACCTCCAAGGTCCCTTCCAATTCTGTTATTCTATTCTAAGTTGTTCTGCTTTTGCTTCAATGGTTATGAATCTCTGGAACAAGCAGCACTAGAGATGTGACAACTCTTCACAGCCTTCACAGTACAGTAGTGGCCAAAATTGTGGAAACCTTTTGGGAAAAGTGTATTTTTGAGGTTTGATGGTTAACAACACCACTTTTTTTTAGCGTTTCAAGATAATCATATTCTACTGCTGGAATGGCCTGGGAATAGCCCAGATCTTAACCCAATTGAAAATCTATGGAGCCGACTAAAGAAACTTAGTCAGACTTATTAGTAGAAGCGACCCAGCAATAAAACCCAGTTAATAGAAGCAATCATTCAATCTTGGTTTCAAATTATAGTAGCTGCAGAATTAAAAGACTTGGTTCACTTCATGGGAAGATGTTGTAAGACCGTAATTCATGCTAAAGGTTACCCAACTAAGTATTAACTGACATGGTGATAATTTTTGTATATCTCATTTTTTCTATATGTTTCACTTTTCTTCTTTATCCTGTAAGTGCTATTCTAATAGCAAATCCTTCATAAAAGTTATTGCATTACCTTCTTGATTAAATTACCTTTCCATTTATATATACTTTTATGGTACTACTCCAAAAAAAGAAAGTGGTGTTATTAACTAGTTTTAGAAAATACACTTTTCCTAAAAGGTTTCCACAATTTTGGCCACTACTATATATTGATGTGTTCAGAAACCTTTTTACTTTAACATGATCATTTTAGAATGGATTAAAAACTCAAGACACTAAATTATTCACACATCACACATGCTTTTCCTTTTGAAAAGTGGGCATCTATAGGAGGGAAATTTTTTAGTCTATTCTTTTTTTGTTAGCATGCTACAGTGCTAAATTGTTATTGCGTTATCTGAAATAATATTTAAAGGTCACACACTGGTCTGTTATAGTGTGGCCTGGGAAGCTGCAATGCTCCTCTGAATTCAATGTGGGGCAATCAGAACAGCCTTTGCACAAAAGAATTAATTAATTAATTTGACATAAGGATTCAAAACAAGGACAAAATTAATATCAGAGCTTTTCAACTTTCCAGGACTAACTTGTCACTGGCTATTTTGGAAAATAGGGCTTTAACTCTACTATTGAGCAACAGATTACTGACTCATATACATCAAAAGGTATCTGGCAATTTCAGAAGGTCTCAAAAAGCACAGTGGGTTTTTGACACAATATAATGATCAAGTGATAAAAACTTGGTCCTATCTCTCTATAAATGCTTTCATACAGATTAGATGGAGCAGACAGTCCTTATTATCAGATGGGAGATATAACTCAGAGGTGTAGTTTTAGAAAAATGTTTGCATTTTGAGAAACCCATTAAACTTGGGACATACTTCACAAAGAGACGTTTTAAAAATGCTTCATTGTGTATCAGTTGTGTAGGTTCAGGTAGTCCTGTTCCTAGCCTGAATGCAAATCTCCACTTCTACTGGGGGGGTGGGGGGGTGGGGGGACATTCCTGTTAGTAGAAAACTCTGTACCACCTTCAAAATTAATTCTGAAAAGATTTACAATCTCATCAACTTCCCCATATTCTCCTGAAAGCTTGTCAGAAGGAAAGCCAAAAGGTTCAATTCTGTTTTGGGCTAACCACAAAGTATCATGCCAACTGAATTTTAAACTGGTTGATTATACTAAGTGATCACAAATCAGATTCATAAATTGTGGTTGAAGTTTGCTTATATCCAGGGGTGGTCTTCAAAAATTTTAGCTAGGGGTTCTCTGCCTGGTTGCTGGGTGGGCGTAGCCATGATGGATGTGGTCATGTTGGCCTTCTGCACAACGGCAGGGGGGAGGCTTTTTGCCCTCCCTGGGCTCCGGAGGCTTTTGTCAAGCCTCCGAGAGGGCGAAAACAGCCTCCCCAGGCTCTGGAGGCCCCCTGGAGGGTGTGCACAGAAACAGGCCCATTTCTGGCCTTCCCGAACCTCCAGTAGGCCTGTTTTTCGCTCTCCCTGAGCCTCCGCACGCGCCCTGCACACACCCTGCACTTACCTGCATCTAAAACGGGCCGCGTGGGGACTCCTGGGAGGGGCGAGGGGGCCAGCCAGGAGTGGGATTTGGGGGTTCTCCGAACTGCATAGACTCTTAGCTAGAGGTTCGCCCGAACCCTTATGAACCCCCAGCAGCCCATCCCTGCTTATATCTACCAACTAAGCAAACTATCTGCTCCATCTAATCATTTCAAATGACTTGGTGAGTTGTGATAAATTTTAGCCTGTAGTGAAGGCTTTCCAATATCTCTCTGGCCACATGGGAGAAGGAAGAACAAATGTATAATCCTGGGAGCAAGCTATTCTTAATCTCATAATAAAAAATAATTGTTTTTGTTCAATATGCCATCCAGATCAGCCCACTCTTGGTTTGCTGTCTCTACTATTCTTGAAAGCGCCATTGTTCAGCTTGTTATTCATATGCATAATAAGCCTGCAATAGTTTTAGAATGGAATTAATGAGCATTCACTAAAATTATTCACAGCTTTGAAAATCTAGGGTAGCAACATGGTTGAATGCCAATCTTTAACAGGAAAAGAAGCAAGGATATTCAAGTAGTAAGGATTGTGTGTGTGTGTGTGTGTCATAACACGGATGGTTTTTTTTAAAACAACAACAACCGAGGTTTGTATAGATTTTTAAATAGGGACATTGTTTCATTAGAAATTGTGTCTATTCAAAAGGATGGTGTGAAGAAAAGCAATGCCTTTAGAAAAACAAAGCAAAGCAGTCATTTAGCATGAGATTTCAAAAACTGTAATATCAGACACCTCTGACAGTTTGCCAACTCCTGTTGCAGATTAAACTGACCAGACTTCTTTATATTTATGAACATTTTGGGGTTTTCCAAGATGTATCCCTCCTCCATTTGAATGGTGTTATGCTGGTAATGTAAGGACTCCCATTTTTAAAAAGGAGATATATCTAAATAAAAAAAATCTTACAACTATTGCCACTCTTCTATTATATAGATTTATTTATGAGCTCACAAAAGACAATCTTTGTTATCCAAATGTTGAATTGTAATTTTATAGACAGAAATTTATCGGCATTAAATTGTCAAAACCCAAAATCAAGAATGGCACATGGTGATTCTCCCAAGATGAGTTCTTTATGGTTTTCACTCCTATAGATAGTTTTGACAGACTGAGGATTCTACTATTTGGAACTGCAATATACTCTGTGAACCAGTGGTGGGTTGCCCCCAGTTCACACTGGTTCTATAGAACCGGTAGTAAAACTGGCGGGAGGCTCCACCCACTGATCCCGATGTCATCAAAATGCTTCTGCTCATGCAAAGCAAAGCAAGCGTGTGCGCGGCCCCGCTGCAAACCGATAGTAAAGGTAGGTAGAACCCACCCCTGCTGTGAACTGTTAGGAAGGGGCATTTTTCTCACACATGACATCTGGACTGAGTTGCCTCTTACTCCTCTGGAATGCAACCCCTTCCTCCTGGGACTCCACTTCCTTATTACATTTAATCACAAAGTTATATAATAATGTGGAGCCTGAGATGCTGAAAAACACATCACAAAATTACCAGGTCCTCATAAAAACTAGTTATCAATCATCAAATCTGGTTGAGTATTTCCACACTGGAAGAGAATCCGCATTTTGTAAATTAGATATACTGTTATATGTTAGAATCCACTGGAGTTGGGTGCTAATAATAAGTAATAACATAGAGGAGGGTACAAAACAGAAAATGTACTTCATGGTTCAGTTGTTTTGACAATTTTAAATGGTGCTTAGTCTAGACCAGGGGTGTCAAATTTGCATCGTCATGGCGTCATCATGTGACATATCGTGACTTTTTCTCCCTTTGCTAAACTGGGTATGGGAGTGGCCAGCGCGTGACACATCTGGCTTGTGGGCCACGAGTTTGACAGCCCTAGTCAAACCCTAGCCACCAGTCTAGACAAACCAAAATGGAGAGCATTTTCTTTTCTCCTGACCTCTTCTAATTGCCACATGCTGCCATTGCTAGTCTTATGTCTTCTCCATTATCACTCATGACAATATACTTCTGCCTGGATCTGTTTGCTTCAAACTGGGTGGACAGATCAATTGAAACTGACTATTTGGGCACATCCCTCATAAAATAGCACTTGGGCTATTATGGTACTTAAAAGCAAACGGAATCAACAGTTAAGAATTGGGAAAATACCATCAGGAAATCTTTAGCACAAACACCATCAAATTTCTGTAGAAATCTAATCCACATACTCATGAAATTCAACCGCTATAACATTATATATTATACATTTTCTGTTGTTCTTATAAAATTCTGGGTCTGCATTCATATGAAGCCAAATGCACTGAACAAATAAAACTGAGTTATCTATTGTGCACTGCCAATTTTCTTTAGGTTTTGGGGATGAAAAGTGTAAATCTCATACTGACACCTTTTATCACATTCATTTCACCAATTAATATGAAGCATGAACATTCTTGCAATACTTCTGTTTTAACAAGAGCTTTGTTTTTTCTACTTCTTACATATTAATACCTGTCTTGAATTAGCACTTCATCATTTAACATAGCAAAACTAATTTCTGCTTTTAATTTCCCCCTCCCCCCCAGAAGGTTTAATAACAGGTAATAAAGTGAGGAAATTGAATGGCATATATTCAAATTCTACGTGGGGAAAGGATCTTTCCAGGCCAATTTTGTCCACTGCAGTGTTTTCTTAGCATAAAAACATTACACAAGGTGAATTCACTCTTAATTCTTCACCACTCAGAATATATCCTTTAGATAAGACTATCAAGAGGTTTAATTAGTAGCTAGTGCCAAACATTTACCACACAACAGGCACAAAATATCACTGCCTAACTAATAAAGTCAAGTATTATAAAAACGACAGCATGCTATTTACTTGTGGACATTTAAAATCTCTTTTAAATGAAGTTTCCAAATTTGCATCAGTCAAAAAAATCATTAATATGAGTAGTTAACTTACTACATTGTGTGATTTTCTGTATATTAGACGTTATACGTTGGGCCAGTTGGTTAGCATCTCCAGCAGTGTTTTCATTATACGCCATGGTGTATTATAACCCCACTAAAGTCATAGAGTTCAGGGACCACTAAGCAATAACACCTGAAAATAAACAAACACAGTTTAAGGATTTATGCACAATGAGGAACTGTGCTGCAGAACCCACATTAACACAGCCCTTTCTAAAAAAATAATAATTTGGAGGGGGAGGTTAAAATACAAAATTACAACAAAAGAGAAAAGATGAGAGATGGGAACAACAGGGAATGTTTAAAATTTGACATTAAAAACAAACAGAAGAATAACAAAAAAAATAAAGATTACTTCCAACTCTCTTCAATATCAATACTATTATATAATAAAATAAACTCTTATTTTAGATGATCAAAAGAAAGGTACAAAACTAAAAATATAAATACAAATAATAACAGCAACAGTATACATCATAATGTCTTAATTTGAATAAAACATATCACCCATATGTGCATCATACTATCATTCCAAAAATACACATTACTGGATATTTCTATAATAAAAATCTATAATAGAACATCCTCCACTTTCAGATTAGCCAAAACATAAAAAACCTAAGGTAAAAATGTGTAGCTATCAATCTCCTACATTTCTACAATCAGAAGAATCCAATCCTTCTTGAAATCAATAACCGATATCCCAAAGGTGCTTTATCATCTGATGGGCATTTTCAAAAGGCAACTGGACAATTCTTGTTTTTTCCTGGAAGATGTTTCACTTTTAATCCAAGAAGCTTCTTCAGTTCTTCTTCAGAACAGAAGAAGCTTCTTGGATGAGAAGTGAAACCTTTGGGTTAACCATGACCTGGAAGACTGAGAATCCCCATAGACAGTAACGAATACCCAAATATATAAATACTATACATCTGCGTAACCAGAATTCCAAGTATTACTGTTGGGTTCCCATGTAAAAAAATAATAATTTGACACACAATTCCCTTTCTTTTTACTAGCTGTAACATTTTAAAACAAACGTTAAATTTCTGTTTTAGTTACTTTTCCTATTCCATACGGTTTATTTTTCATAGGCTTTCCCATTTCTTCTGAAAGATTAACTTTCATGTTGTCATTTGCACCCCTAAGGAGGAATGAAAACTTAGCAAGGGAGCAAAAGGAGAGTTCAGGAGAATGAGACATTGAGGGCAGTTAAGACTTCCAGGAAATCCCAAAGGAATCACACTAATAAATAAGGACAGCTTAGATGAGGGAAGGAAGACACAACTCTGAAAAACTGTCTATGTAGAGAAGACCAACTCATTTCTATACAAAGATGGGCTTGAACAAATATACATCTAATACAGATTGAAATTATCAAACAGAGATCCAATCTAGAACTAAGAAGAAATTTTCTTGTGGTGAGAACAATTAACCAGTGGAATGGCTTGACTCCAGAAGTTATAGGTATTTATCACTGGAGGCTTTTAAGAAGAGATTGGGCAGCCATTTGTCCGAAATGATATAAAGTCTCCTGCTTGAACAGGAGGTTGGACTAAAAAACTTCCAAGGTCCCTCCCAACTCTGTTATTCTGCATTCTGCATCAATTTCCCCCAAATTGTTATCTTCCAGGTTCAGTGAATTATTATATAATGCTTAGATATCATGAAGGATAAAAGAGAACAGAATTGTTTTTGCCTATTTCAGGAAGGTTTATCTCTGCAAACTTACCTGTTCCGTGTACGTAAAAAGCTTTGCTAAAACCCATTTGTCAGATGTACGTTTAAAAATAAATAAATGAAAATATGTCAAGAAATAGCTGAGATAGTTCTAAGAAGGTATAAGACCGATGAATAAGAACATTATGAAGCCTTCCACCCAATTTCAAAAAAACATCACAGCAGAAGCCACAATAAAGATACAAGCTACAGTGTTTCAAACCTATTTTTAAGTTCTTTTTCAATTCCTTTTACTACAGTGTCATCTTTACACATGATGGTATTTCCTCTTCCTCTTATTTTCAGACTTTAGCAAATTTCTGCAGAATTGGCTTATGGAGGTAAAAGAAGTTTCCCAGAGACTTACTGAACTCATTAGGTCAGGGTTTCCTTCATCCTATTGTGTAAGATATTAATCTTGAAAAATCAGCAGATTTTCTTTAAAAACTCAAAATATTTTTATTCTAAAATAAAACCAACCACCATTCCTATCACCCTATTCCCTTTTGGGATAAGCAACATATAATAAGGTGAGGAAATGAAGGACTGTGGTATAAAAAGCAAAGTAAATAAAAATATAGAAATAGCAAAAACATGGCATATTACAAATACCCTTCACCATATCTCTCTATACCTTTCTATCTTTGCTGTTCACCCTTGTTTCCACTATATCCATTCATCATTTCAATACAATTGGTTTTTTCTTTTCATCTTTGGACTTCCCATCTCTATCATTTTCAAGAACTCAAAAATTCCACCTTTCCCAGTCTTCCTCTCCCTCTCCAACAACTAGGTACTTCTTCCAATTATTTGTTATGAGAGTTAATCATTCATTCAGTTTCCTTGAACAAACCACTTCTTCTATTCCGGCCACTCACTTTTGTATTGATCTACATTCATTCAACTCAGTGGTGAAATGTAAAATTTGTTACTACCAGTTCTGTGGGCGTAGCTTGGTGGTGGTGGTGGGGTAATGTGACTGGGTGGGTGTGGCCAACTTTTTATTTTATTTTATTTTTAAAACCATTTTTTCTACCACCTCTTCAGCTGAAGAGATTGTAAAAAAAATGCTTTTAAAAGCCTCTGACGATCCCAGCTGAGTTGTCTGATTGGCAGAGGCTTTTAAAAGCATTTTTTTTACAACCTCTTCAGCAGAGGTTGTAGAAAAAATGCTTTTAAAAGCCTCTGACGATCCGAGCTGAGCCACACGATCATCAGAGGCTTTTTTTTTTTTTACTTTTAAAAACATTTTTTCTAAGGAAGAGGTTGTAGAAAAAATGCTTTAAATTTTTTTTTTTTTAAAAGCCTCTGATGATTGCGTGGCTCAGCTGGGCATGGGGGGAGCAGGGACGTTTGCTACCAGTTCTCCGAACCACCCGCCACCATTGCTACCAGATCAGGCATTCCGGTCCGAACTGGGAGCATTTCACCCGATTCAGCTCCCATTCATTCTTGATCTACTTCTGGTTTTACCACTCAGCTTAAGTGCATGCAATTATTTACTTTTACATTTCTACAAACACGCTCCACTGCTCCTTTCATTTAACAAAAGAGGCAGAAAGTATGCTCTTATGCCTGACTAAGATGATTAAAGGCCTGGAGACTAAAACATAAGAAGAATGGTTGCAGGATTTGGGTTTGGCTAGTCTAGAGAAAAGAAGGACAAGGGGGGGACACGATAGCAGTATTCCAGTACTTGAGGGGCTGCCACAAAGAGGAGGGGGTCAACTTATTTTCCAAAGCACCAAAGGGGCAGGACAAGAAACAATGGATGGAAACTAATCAAGGAGAGAAGCAGTGAGGACAATTAACCAGGGGAACACCTTGCCTTTAGAAGTTGTAGGTGCTTCATCACTGGAGATTTTTAAGAAGAGACTGGGCAGTCACATGTCTGAAATGTTACAGTCTCTCCTGCTTGAGCAGGGAGTTGGGCTAGAAGATCTCCAAGGTCCCTTCCAGCTCTATTCCAATTGATTGATTGATTGATTGATTGATTGATTGACTGACTGTTTCACTTATTTTGACATTCATTCCTCATCAGGGATCACACATTTGATCTTATGCCATTAAGTCAGTTTTGATTCTTAGTGGCCACATAGATTTCCTCCACGATGGATCACATACTACCCCGTCCCATCTTTCTACCAAAATTTGTATGTCTTACAATTTTTCTAGCCTTTTTCTTTTAGAAAACATTCCACCAATGTACAAAATGCATGTGCCTGCTCTAGTTATTTTGCCACCTATGTGTAGCTAAGAACTATTCCGTTTTTCTTGTCATATCCAATTACCTTGCTTTCTTGGTACATTAATTCTGAGATCTATATGCTTCTTGGCATCATGCAAGCTACTATATGTTCCAAATTACTCAGGATCTAGCCAACAATATGACAGCAATTATAAACATGAACATCAGGCACTTGCATGCACACCCAGTCTCCTTCTAAAATCACGACATCCTTTATACTTTATTCATAAATACATTAAACAACCATGACGTCCTATCCTTCCTGTTGACCGTTGAACCGTATTCAAGTTTTACATTTATTTTCACTTGCTTTTCTCTGATATAGTCTTGCTTTGAATTCAGCAACTCACTCCAGTGCCATCTAAAACTTTCCAAAATCCAAAGCTATTCACCTTATTATGTGCTTTCTCTAGTTCTGGTGTCAGCAACCCATGATCCGGAGCCGTATATGGCTCTTTGGGCCCTCTGCTGCAGCTTCCCATCCCATCACTGGCTGGCCCCGCCCTTCATCCTCCTCTCCTAGTCACTCCTCGCCTGGCCTTGGAAATCCGAAAGATATGGGGGGGGGGAGAGGGAGAGAGAGACATAGATACACAGAGAGAGATACAGAGAGAGGGGGGAGAGAGAGAGGGAGAGGAGGAGAGAGATATATACAGAGAGAGGGGGAGAGATGGGAAGAGAGAGGGGGGGAGAGAGATACAGAGAGAGACATAGATACAAAGAGAGGTGGGAAGAGAGAGAGAGCGAGAGAGAGAAAGAGAAAAGGGTTTTGTGGTTCCCAGTGTTTTTTAACAACTGGTTCTCTGCCCTAATGATTGGCTGGGTAGGCATGGCTGGGTAGGGGTCATGTGACTGGGTGGGAGTGAGTGACATGGAGTTGGCCATGCCCATCCAGGTTTTGTGGTTTCTGGTGTTGTTTTTTTTTCTGTGGTAAATGGGTCCAAATGGCTCTTTGAGTCACAGATACGTGGAGCCATATCTGTGGGCTCACAAGCGTTGCCCTACTCAGCTCCAGCACACATGCGCACACCAGCCAGCTAATTTTCGGGCCTTCCGGGCTCACCAGAAGTCAGGAAATGGGCTGTTTCTGGCCTCCGGAGGGCCTCCAGGTGGGTGGGGAAGGCCATTTTTGCCCTCACCAGGCTCCTAGAAAGCCTCTGGAGCCTGGGAAGGGTGAAAAACAGGCCTACTGGGCCCACTATGTCATTGTGTGCCAAAAGTGGGGAGAGCGCGGGGGGTCATGTAGGGGAGCTTGGGGCATTGAATTATGGGTGTGTGCAGATCGCACGTGACCCCCCCGCACTCCCCCCACTTTTGGCACACGATGGCAAAAAGGTTAGCCATCACTGCTATAGGGGGACAGTAGCAGCATACTTCTGATCATCAGGCATGAATCCAGTCTTTGCACACCTAAAACAAGTTCCACAGCCATTTTGTAAGCAACCCATATCTACATTTAAGTTTTTTCAGGTGTACCATGTACACTTGCAGCCTGGTGGTTTTCAACATTTTCAAAACATGGTATCTTTTCAAACCTGATTAATAATTCTCTCAGAATCTAAGAAGACAAAGCCAATCTAAGAAAGGAAATCTGGAATAAAAGTAGGCACAGTTATGAAATCCATAAAATTGTACTATAGTACTGACTAGACCAGGGGTGTCAAACTCAAAGCTGGCGGGCTGGATCTGGCCCGCAATGTGCTTAAATCTGACCCGTGGGGTCGGACTGGAAATATCAAAGGACCGGCCCACCTCTGCTGGCCAAAAACAAGCCGCGCAAGGCCTCCCTGCGGCCTCTGTTTGGCTGGCAGAGTATAGCAGGGCTGGATTGGATTGGATTACAATTATGTGGCCTCAAGTAAGTGCCTAATCTGGATAGAAAACAAGCAATATCCTACAGTTTAATGCCAGATTTTACATAATGTAGGTCCATTTAATCTACAATCAACAATCTATAAATGACAGACATTTCTATTTACTATCCTGGAAATTTACCTCTGCTGTTAGATCTTTTATTATCATGTTATTTATGCTATTGTATTTTTATTATTAGTTTAATAATAAAAATACAATAGTATAAATAGCTTTTCTGCCTGGAAAAGCAATTTACTATTAAACAATAGGGTATAAATTTAGAAATAAAAAGTTTGGTGGAGTATGAAGTAATAAATGTTTGCCAGTAGTATCTGGTCGAAGAGATAGGAAAATGGTTATAATAAAGAACTGTGGAAAGAAAGAAGGGAAAAAATGCATCTTGAGCTTGTGTCAAACACCCACCATGGCCATGCCCCTCGGCCACACTCACCATGACCATGCCCCCCCACCACCGGCCCTCCGAGGTCAAACACAACCCTGATACGAAATCGAGTTTGACACCCCTGGACTAAACTGTTCAATATGTAACATTCCAGAATTCTCAGGAAAAGTCTAATAAGATCACTGGAGCAATTCAGCTCAAATTACCTGAGTGAAACAAGTGCACTTTAAAAATAGATATTCATTTTAGCTTAATTATTACAAAGAACTCTTTAACTAAATCGTGATTATACAACAACCAGAAGCATCAGCAATATGTTGCTTACACATTTAACTATCTTAAAGCTGGGATTGGGTTCTGATTTTGTTTTAGAAAAAAGAAAGCAACTAAAATATTTTAACTAAGAATAATAGAGTTGGAAGGGACCTTAGAGATCTTCTAGTCCCTGCTCAAGGAGGAGACTTTATACCAGGGCTGTCAAACTCCCGGCCCACAGGCCAGATGCGTCATGCGGTGGCCACGCCCACACCTGGTTTAATGAAGGGGGGAAAAGTCCCGATACGCCATGTGATGCCATGACATGAATTTGACATTCCTGCTTTATACTATTCCAGACAAATGGCTGTCCAATCTCTTCTTAAAAACTCCAGTTATAGAGTACCCACAACATCTGGAGGTAAGCCATTCCACTGATATTTTGCTGATGGACTATCTTACAAATATATCGGGAAATTTTAAAGTCACAGATTTATGTTTTAAAATTCAGGCACCAGACTTTTTTGAACTTAAAGAAGGCTTATAAAGTTGAAGTTCATCTCAACTGGCAAATATACTGGATGGTTGTCTCACTGAGATTGGAAAGGCAGCTTCCATTAATGGGGGAGTTGAGATCCTATAGAAGTTTCCCTTTGAAGATTAACAGGAATGTGAGATTTCTGCCAATATCCCTGTAGCACTTACATTTTCCATGATGCTCTGGATGATATCACCAACTCCCTTCAGAGGTCTTCCAAGAGGAAGACATCTACATTCGTGGGCCTCAACTGAAGTCAAATGTAGATACATTTGGCTTACTTCATACATAGTGTAATGCCACTGTTCATTTATCTGCACTTTGCTAAATAAATTCCAGTTGGCTGGTTTGCCCATAACACATGACTCTATAAATCATGCATTATAAAACAATATGGGTGGATTCACACCAAGCCAAAATCAAACTAACCACATTATAATTTAATATCATTTAATGAAAACAGTCGTTTCAAACTGCAAGACTGATTGCACAATCAGCAGAAATTCATATACAATTCCTTGGTGTCCCTAATATTATTCAATGGAACTCAAATTAGAATTGCTGTCAATCTAAAAAAAAAACTTTTAATGTTAGTTATACTATTGATGAGAAAATGTATAAACAGCAATGTACAAATTTTCAAGAGTTTATTCAAATAACTAGTTGAGGTGCCAAACTGACTAAGCCTTGATCTTGACAATACTTAAGTACTTACCTAAATACTTTGCAAACATTCCTTAAATTTTCAAACAGCATTTCAGCAAAAATGAACTGAAATTTCTCTTCCGCTCAGATTTAAAAAAAATAAAAGAATCAAAAGCCCTCAAAAGACTGTAAATGGAAAGAGAGGAAAACCATATGGAGGATGATTACTTGCATCTTTTCTAACCTGTTTTTCCACTTAGGAAACTAGGAGCAACTCTTCTGGTCAATCCAGCATTCATTTCCCACACAGGGAGGATGCGGTTCAGCCCTTCCAGCAATTAGCAATGAGAAACTTACTACTTCTGATCCTAGACCTAAGATGCACCCATTACTACTATTATATATATCAGTTAGTGTGCATGTGTATACATACACACACACACACACACACATATATATACCCTCTTTTCCCAAAAATAAGACATTCTCTGATAATAAGCCCAATCAGGCTTTTGAGCACATGCGCTCAAATAACCCCCCCCTGAAAATAAGCTCTCCCCGAAATATTTAAACACATGTGCAGCCGGTCCCCGCCATTTCCTCTGGTTAGGGTTAGGGAGACAGAGCTGGAAATCAGGTAAGATGGCAAGAGGAGCCCCGTTCTTGCTCCACGCACCTCAAAATAATAAGACCTCTCCCAAAATAAGACCAAGCGCTTATTTTGGAGCTCAAAAAAATATAACAGGATCTTATTTTCGGGGAAACACAATACATATATATATAAAAACACATATACACAATAAATCAACCATAATAAATAATAACACAATACACTGAAAAGCAAGAGCTTATTAAGCTTTGTCAAGCTAGTTTAGGAGCTACTGACAACCTTGTGCCATGTTTTTTGTTTAATCTCCTCTTAAAACAATATAAGGCTTCTAACACCACAGAATTGCCCCCCAAAGACACAACAAGGGTTAAGTTAATCCTGGGTTACATGCTTAATTATAAATTTATAATAGAGGCTGGGTTTGCATGTCACAAATTTAGTCTAGTTGGGTTCAAACATTTGTGTTCCAATCAAACAAGTCCAATTATTAATTTTAAATAATTGTGAATTTAATAAGTGAACTAGTTTCCCCCTCCCCCAGGACTCTTTCACCCAGAAGCCTTTTTTCTCATTTTCTAATCTTCTTTACATTGACAGATGTGCACATTAGCTCTCAAAAGAGTTTCACTGCAGACTTTCCCAATCACCCTGTTTTGGGTAGGGATAGAAGAGGCAGAATGAAGTTGTCAAACTTCACTCTTTGCAATCTAGACTGGAAAGCGTTAATTCCAAGGAAGAACCAAGCATTCACTGGAAAGAGTAAAGTTACAAGAATACCAGTGAATGTGCTACATTCAGAAAATATACCTATATATATAAACAATGTAAAAGAGATTTGTTCTGTTTCTTACTACTAGTCTTGCCTCTTTTAAGGCAATCTGAATCTTAGTAACTAATTCTTATCAATGTGAAAAACAATAGCAGGGAGGGTAAGAGATGCCTATCTCATATCTTTCAACATCCTCCAGTTGCATAGTCCTTGGTCCTTCCAAACCCACACCAAGCTTTTCTAAACAAGGTTCATTTAACATGCTAAGCCATGGAGTGGTTTGTGAACCCAGGCAACTGCAATTTTAATTAACCATGGTTAAACAAACCCAAAGCCTTACGGTATATAGCCCCCTTACCTTTATATGACAGGGTGACTCTAAAAGGAGTCTGGTTCACTTAAAATTGAGAAGGAGTGTGGGCCTTTTCATGACTTTTCAATGATCGTGTGCCATTAAGAGTGTTTTCCACTCCTGGGGATCACATACATTTAGCTAGATTTTCTCCATGCCTTTGGCCTCTTCGTTCCAACAATGTATTCTATAGCAATACATTGTTATAGCATATATAGCATTTAGCTAGATTTTCTCCATATCTTTGGCTTCTTCACACCAACAATGTTATCTATTGCAAACTTCTACAAGGAAGACTTTAGCAGCAGGGTCATCAACCTACAAGAACTCAGACTCCCGTGTAAAAAAAAAATACCCACGCACGGATATATGTTTACACGCGGGCAGGCTTAATCCCGTTTTCCCTTCCTCCGAAGGCTTTTAGCCCATAAAGAATCGCATTTTTCCAATATTATCACCCTCACATGACTGCTCCGCCCAGAGAAACGAGGCGCTGAGCAAAAAAAAAAAAAAACCCAGAAAGGACGAGGCTAATTTCCCCTGCCTGGCGGTCAACCACACGGGCCTCCTCCTCCAACACTCCTCAGGCATAAGGCACCCCGGCAATTAATCCCTTCGCTCCTGCCTCCCAAGGATGCTGCAACACACACACACACACACACACACACACACACACACACCCGTCTCGGCAGCGCAGAGCTGGCTCTCCCGCTCAGCAGGAAAGGGAGGCCAAATTCCACAGCATCAGGAAATCAAGGGCAGGAAAAGCAGGCAGAGAGAGAGAGAGAGACTAAACCCCCGAGGGAAAGCGCAGGAGTAAACATATCCAAGGAGCATAGCAGGGCAGGATCGGCGAAGCGCGGGGGGCCACTTGAAGCAGGAGAAGGGCTGCAGATTAACCTCCGGCTCCCCCAATGTAAGGGGGGGGGGATGCGGAACTACCGGCCAGCGCAGCAGCCTCAGCGTTAAGCTGGGAAACTGGGCCCAGCGAGTCTTCGTTTATCTTGCCTTCCCCCCACCAAAGAGAGCCCCCCCGCCTCTCCTGGTCCCCCAATCCTTCCCATTCGGGATTGCACCGGAGCGGCGGCGTCCACCTGAGCTATGCCACGCACACAGCCCGCGAGGGAACAGGGACAGCTACAAGCAGGAGCCCTCCACCCTCCACTCCTCAACCCGGGTACACTACTCGCTTCTTACCCCGCAAGCTCGCAGATTTGGCCTCTCGACGTGTCCCGGGGTGTGGGGTGTGTGGGGTGGAAGGAAGACGGGGCCAGCTGTCAGGGTTCCGGACTTGGATCGTCCGAGCGCTCAGCTGATCCGCCGGAGACGGCCACTCCCCTCAACCCAACCCAGTTTACTGCAGCAGGAGCATTCCCGGAAAAGGAGGAGAAGGAACCGAGGCAGGCCCCGCCTCGTTTCCAAAAGACACTTCACACAGCTGAGATTTCGGTCGGCGGAACCTGCGATGGGGAAACTTACGGACACGCGTGGGTTACAAGTCTTGCGCGCGCGCGCGTTTTCCCCCGGCTGCCCGGGGACTCGGTCCTAATCAGCTACTACTACTACAACAAACCACTAGTTCTCCTGTGTGGAAAAAAGGCGGTGGAGGCAACTAAAATTGTGTCCCCGGAAATCAGTTTGCCACCAAATATCTTTTACCTGCCGGATCCTTTAAAACACACACACACACACACACACACAGAGAGAGAGAGAGAGAGACAGACAGACAGACAGACAGACAGACAGACACGATGAAATGTCTGACAGACATGACACTAGTGAAAGAATACAAACGGAACAGTCATTGATTGATTGATTGATTGGTTGGTTGGTTGGTTGGTTCGATTTATATGCTGCCCTTCTCCAGAGACTCAGGGCGGCTTACAATGCCTTAAGCAATAGCCTTCATACTTTTGTATATACCTGCTTAGTAGGGCTTTCGGGCCCCTCCTAAGCGGTGTTCTTTTTTATACAAAGTCAGCTTATTGCCCCCACAATCCCAGTCCTCATTTTACCTACCTCGAAAGGATAGAAGGCCAGTCAACCTTGAGCCTGGTGAGATTCGAACTTGCAGTAATTGCAGGCAGCTGGTGCTAATTAACAGCACTTTAGTCTGCTGCGCCACCAAGGCACCAAGTTACAGTATGTTACACACACACACACACACACACATACACACACACGAAACATGACACTAGCAAAAGGTAATACAAACAGAACAGTTACAGTATGTTACTTCTGAACTGAACCTTCCCTTCCTTTTTTTCCTTGTGAATAATTTTATATTGTAAAAGAACAGAGTGGGGTTGTTGTTGTTGTTTGCTGCTCTACAAAATGCTACGCACCTCTAAATACCAGAACAATATGCACACCTAAAACTTATTCAAGAAGCCAATAATTGTTTTACCATGTTGTGTGGTATATATATCAGCCCATTGAACCTGGTGCCCTATGCATTGTAACATTTTTAGTGAGTTCCGTGGGGCCAGGCTTCCTTTTCTCACCACAGTGGAGGTCCCTGAAAATAAAGAGTATAAGTAGTCCTTACTACCACAATTGAGCCCAAAATTTATGCTGCTAAGTGAGACGGTTGAGTGTGTCATAAATATAAGTCAACTGCCAAATGTCTAATTTTGATGATATGATTATGGGGATGTCGCAACGGTGTGAAAAAAACCAACTTCCTGTAGCTTGCTCTTGTTGTTTTTTACATGTGTTTTTAAATTCTGGGATCATCAGTGACTGAGACAAACTCTAAAACATCTGTTTTAGAGTCAATTGTCAAGTGTCTGAATTTTGATCACGTGACTGGGGAATGTCGCCACAGTCATAAGTGTGAAAAACGGTCATAAGTCACTTTTTTTAGGGCCAGAGGAAGTAACTTTGAACAGTCACTAAATGAACTGTTGTAACTCGAGGACTACCTGTACATGATCGCATCCTCCATTTGTCATACATCTGACTGAGAGGGTAATCACACAATCAAGATGTGCCCCATTACAACTTTAATCATCTCCAAGTCTCTTAGAAGTTATTTCCATACTTCCTCTTATGCAAATCTTTTCAGAAGATTATTGCCTTCTTGCACTTGTTGTAGCTGCTCTGTTAGCTGCTCTGTTGGTTTTAATATTTATTTAGTTTATTTGAACAACTTACAAGTCCTTATATCTCATACAGTGATCTTAGGCAGCTCATAATAACCAGTAAAAACAGAATTAAAAGAAAACCTTTCCTACCAAAGCCCGGACCAACCAAACTATTAATTTTTAGATTCAACCACAACTCTAGCCCAATGCTTGTGTGTGTGTGTGTGTGTGTGTGTGTGTGTGTGTCTGTGTGTGTGTGTGTGTGTGTGTGTGTCTGTGTATGACCCAGAGGTGGGTTTCAGCAGGTTCTGGCCAGTTCTGGAGAACCGGTAGCGGAAATTTTGAGAAGTTCGGAGAACCGGTAGTAAAAATTCTGACTGGCCCCGCCCCCATCTATTCTCTGCTTCTCGAGTCCCAGCTAATCGGGAGGAAATGGGGATTTTGCAGTAACCTTTCCCTGGAGTGGGGTGGGAATGGAGATTTTACAGTATCCTTCCCCTGCCCCGCCCACCAAGCCACACCCACAGAACCGGTAGTAAAAACTTTTGAAACCCCACCACTGGTATGAACCATGTCTTCTCCACCTTCTCGAAGTTGAAAGGGGGTCTGACATCAGACCGGGGGGGGGGGGTGTCTTCAAATCTCAGGTGAGAGGCTATTCCCAAGGATCACAGTAACTGTAGAGAAAGTGGGCCTCCAAAGTCCCATCAGAGGACTTCATTTAAGGCAAGGGACCTTGATTGTGCTCACCGTATCTGACCTAATGGGATGGGCAGTTACCCTTGGAGAGAGGCAGTCCTGTAAATAACCTGCCCCTGTGCCACATAGAGCTTTAAAGATAATTGCCAGTCTTGTATTGAACTCAGAAAGCAACTGGGAGCCAGTTTAGCTCATGTTACAGTGATGTAGCTCTGGCGAACTGAGGGGCACCCCTGAAATTCACCTGCTGCTACATTATGGATCCGTTGCAGCTTATGCATGGTCTTCTAGAGTAGACCAGTGGTGGGGTTCAAATTTTTTTACTACTGGTTCTGTGGGTTTGGCTTTGTGGACGTGGCGTCGTTTGGTGGGCGCCAAGGGTGAAATGCTCCTGGTTCGGACTGGATCACCCAATCCAGAAGCGATGGCGGCCGGTGGTTCGGAGAACCAGTAGCAAAAATCCTTGCATGTCTCCCCCCCCCCCCCATGCCCAGCTGAGCCGCGTGATCATTAGAGGCTTTTTAAAAAAACTTTTAAAAGCATTTTTTCTACAACCTCTTCATCCGAAAAAATGCTTTTAAAAGTTAAAAAAAAAAGCCTCTAATAATCGCGCGGCTCAGCTGGGATCGTCAGAGGCTTTTAAAACCATTTTTTTCGGCCAAGGAGGTTGTAGAAAAAAAAATGTTTTTAAAAGCCTCTGACGATCCCAGCTGAGTTGCCTGATCATCAGAGGCTTTTAAAAGTATTTTTTTGTCTACAACCTCCTCGGCCGAAGAGGTAGAGAAAATGCTTTTAAAAGTAAAAAAAAAAAGGTAGCCACGCCCACCCAGTCACATTACCCCTCCCCACCAAGCCACACCCACAGAACCGGTAGTAACAAATTTTACATTTCACCACTGGTGGGCATGGCAGGGGAAGGATATTGCAAAATCTCTATACCCTCCCCACTCTAGGGGAAGGTTACTGCAAAATCCCCATTTCCTCCCAATCAGCTGGGACTCGTGAGGCAGAGAATAGATGGGGGCGGGGCCAGTCAGAGGTGGTATTTGCCAGTTCTCTGAACTACTCAAAATTTCCACTACTGGTTCTCCAGAAGTAGTCAGAACCTGCTGAATACCACCTCTGGTGTACATATATATATTTACTGCTGTCATTCTTTAATGTTCTCCCAAATGGATGAGAGGGAGGAAAGAGAAGCATCCCTTAGGAATGCTTTTAGGTGCAGTCCCCCATATTACGGAATGTCTCTGGTTCCCTCATGGCTGGCCTTTCGGAAGTTGATAAAACAAAACTATTCCAGAGTGGGGTGAATGGCAACCACCATGCCTGTGTATTGTGGCATATTTTTGTTTTATCTTGACTTTAGTTTTTCTTAATAATGTGTTATGCATTTTTATTAAACTACTATAAGTTTATTTCTAGGTCCAAGGGCACAAAAAAAGAGAATAAACAAATGAATAAACAAATCGTGAAGAGTATTTATCTCTATTTTTTTCAATGTATAAGACACCTTAATAGCTCAAGTGACTCTAGGCAGTGCGTAAGGTTAAACAACAAGACAAGGAGAAATGCAGTAATAAACAACAGAAACAATTCACTACAGTAACTTGTCAGAAAGGAGTAATGGGTTCATTACCCAGACTGTCATTCCAATTCTTTTACCAGTGCATTTTACATCTGTGCTTATACCTACAAAGGTAGTTTGCTAGTTGATTACCCAACATCAAAACATCCAGTGGTGGGTTTCAAAATTTTTTACTACCGGTTCTGTGGGTGTGGCTTGGTGGGCGTGGCTTGGTTGGCGTGGCATGGGAAGGATACTGTAAAATCTCCATTCCCTCCCCACTCTAGGGGAAGGTTACTGGAAAATCCCCATTTCCTCCCAATCAGCTGGGACTCGTGAGGCAGAGAAAAGATGGGGGCGGGGCCAGTCAGAGGTGGTATTTGCCGGTTCTCTGAACTACTCAAAATTTCCACTACTGGTTCTCCAGAAGTAGTCAGAACCTGCTGAACCCACCTCTGGAGTAGGCCCACCTAGAGCACACTGCAGTCATCCAATCGGAAAGTGACTAAGGCATGAGCAACCATGAGCAAAGCGATCCAGGAATAGCTGCGATGAACACATTAAGATGAATTTGTGGAAAGGTCCTCCCGGCTGCAGCTGCTAACTGCTCTTCTGGCAGGAGCCATGAGTACAGAGCGACCCCCAAAATTACACAGTTCTGCCCACCCAGGGGGGTATTAGTGTTACTCAAAACAAGAGTCAGAGGTATAACCTACCCTGACTTGGGGAAGGAGGGCAAGGCCTAAAACGACGCCATCTTGCAATGGTTGACTTGCAGCTGGTTTCTCCCCATCCAGTGCCTCATACTCCCAACCTCCAGAGGTGCTGCAGCAAGATAGCATGGTTGATGGTACTGAAAGCTGTAGAGAGTCCAGAAAGGGACAGACCACTCCCATTCCTGAGCCCTCCAAAGGTCATCCACAAGTATGCTGTCTTAATACAGTAAGCCTCTACAATAAGGTTGAGATAATATACTTCATACAGGGCCCTCTGAGCCTGGGAGACCACACTTGCAAAAATCAAATAGTGCTTTTTGCATTCTTAGGTAAAAAAAACCAAACATTGGCCTTGAAGACTAAGTATGATGGGACTTGAATTCTTAAAATATCTGAAGATTAGTTTGAGACAACTATTTTAATAGTTTTTGTTTTTATATTATTATGCTTTAATAGTTTTGTTTTTATATTATTAAATCTGAATTCCTACAACTTAAATACTGGCAGGCAAATATTTTTAAGTAAGTAAATGCATTTATATAAACTGATATTGAGACCCTATTAAGCACGTTAGTTCTTGATGGCTACACAGACACGGTTGCAGTTTTCCTGTTGGCCACCAGATGGCAGGCCGATAACAACAAGAAGCAGATTTCAGTCCTTGTGTTTGGATTTTTTTTCCTAATGCATTTAGAAATGTTATACTGATAAATCTTTGGCTTAGGACCACAACTGAACCCAAAATTTCTGTTGCTAAGGGAGACAATTGTTAAGTGAGTTTTGTCCCATTTTATTCCCTTTCTTGACACAGTTAACTGAATTGCTGCAGTTGTTAAGTTAGTAACACAGTCAGGGGTGGGTTCTAAAATTTTTTACTACCGGTTCTGTGGGCGTGGCTTATTTTGTGGGTGTGGTTTGATGGTCAGGTGACAATTCTTTAGGATTTAGCAGAGGTACTGGTCTACCAGGCTTTTAACTGCTTGCAGAGCTGTACCGGTCTATCCGTTTGTTCTTGGAGTGTTCCGGTCTAACCATTTGTTTTTGGAGGCACCGGTCTACCCATTTGTTTTTCAAGTGCACTGGTCTACCATCACACTGCCTTTTAACACTGATCAGCTGAAGCCCTGCGGCAAGAGTTTAAACAGTTTTTTTCCTTCTAGCCAATCAGCTGGGACTCAGGAGGCAGCGAATAGATTGGGGGTGGAGCCAAATAAAAGGTAAGAAAAATGCAGCTCCCGAACAAAGAGAACCGGTTTGGTGATGTCATATCGTCACCGCTACCGGTTTGGCCGAACCGGGAGGAACCCACCACTGAACACAGTTGTTAAGTAAATCTAGCTTCCTCATTGACTTATTTATTTATTTATTTTCAAGCATATATAAGATAACAGGTAAAAGTATAAACATAATTTGAATACATGAAAAGAGTAAGAGTAAAAAGGAATATTAGGACAGGGACGGTAGGCACGTTGGTGCGCTTATGCACACCCCTTACAGACCTCTTAAGAATAGGGTGAGGTCCACGATAGACAGTCTAAGGTTAACGTTTTGGGGATTTGGGGAAGAAACCACAGACCTTCCTTGTCAGAAGGTCACAAAAGGCAATCACCTGACCTTGGGACACTGCAACCATCATAAATATGAGTCAGTTGTCTGAATTTTGATCACAGGGCTGTGGGGATACTGCAACGATCATAAATATTAAAAATGGCCATAAGTCACTTTTTCCATTGCCATTGTAACTTTGAATGGTCATTAAATGAACTGTTGTAAATTGGGGACTACCTGTGTACCATCAGGTTATTGAGGCTTTCCAATCTTGTTCCTAATTTATTTAACGCATTACTTTTTTATATATAAAATAATTTTTATTGAGTATTTCACATTTTAAAACCAAACACACAAAAACAAAAGAAATCAAGAGACAAAAACAAAAAAACAAAAACACACGTACACCAGACGTTAAAATACAATACTAACAACAGATATATACAATTTTACAACTTTCTGCATTGACTTTCGTCTTTACTCTTAGCTTTTATCCGCCCGCTCCTTCTCTTTATTTTTAAATATTCATAACTAACTGTTTTGTTAGCAGGATCATTATTTACATTTATATCCAGTATGTTAATATCTAATTTCACTTTATATTCTTATTTCTTAATTTGATTTCTGTTTGCCAACCATGTATAAAACCTATTCTACACTATATAATAATCCGAATCTTCTCTTTCTTTGAACTTCATCGTTAATTTATCCATAATTTATTTATTTATTTATTGGTTCAATTTATATGCCGCCCTTTTCCGGAGACTCAGGGCGGCTTACAATGCATTAAGCAATAGCCTTCATACTTTTGTATAGACCTGCTTAATAGGGCTTTCGGGGTCCCCCCAAGCGGTGTTCTTTTTTATACAAAGTCAGCTTATTGCCCCCGCAATCTGGGGGGGGGGGGAATAAATCATTTTACTTACCTCATCGATAAATTATTTAACACATTACTAACTTGTCCTATTATGGATGAACATTACATAAGAAATAAAGGTGGAAAGATTATTGTAAGAATAATCTTAACAATTATAAGAATAACAGGATAAAAGAGTTGGAAGAGAGTTTGGAGGTCTTCTAGTCCACCGCTGCCCCTACTCAAGCAGGAGATTCTATCCCATTCTGGACAAATGGTTGTCTAATATCCTCTTTAAAAATGTCTTCTTAACCTTTTATTGAAAAGATGTGTATGAAAATGAAAGGAAAAAAAATGCAAAATAAAATACAAGACTTTCTAACTGAAAAAACAAGAGGAAAAAGACCAGTATTGATCTACTGGTCAGAATAAGGAAGGCTAGCATTGCCTTCCTTGTTCTGGAAGGAACACATTTTAGCAGGAGTGTTTTATACTTTGCCAATTTGTCTTTAGGCATTGCAAAGAATGTCTACGAAATGTGTGAATATTATGTGAAATGTGTAAACATCATATGTTGATGTTCCATTTTTGGCAGTCTATAAATTTCCTAGGCATTCTATAAAAATTCTAATTTCATACATTGATGATAACACATACACACATTTATATTTCTAGGCACCTTTACTGTTCTTAAACTTTGTCACTTTTTTCATAAACATGGAAAATTGAAACTTATATTTCTTTAGTCGAGGAGGGGGAAAAAACTTAAAGGGACATGCATTTAAAAGAAATTATATATCTAGTCCTATCCATGTTGCAGTTCAACATGAAAGGCATGAATTTATCATTATTTTTTCTTCATATGACTGCAAAATTCTCCTAAGGAAATTCAGTTGTTCCACAATTTTCAAGAACAACCTCTCCCTATGCCTGAAGAGAAAAGTTTTTCATCAATTGACAACCCAGGTTCGAGACTTGAGCTCAGTGGTGAAATCCATTTTTTTTTTACTACAGGTTCTGTGGGTGTGGCTTGGTGGATGTGGTGTGGCTTGGTGGGTGTGGCTTGGTGGGTGTGGCAGGGGAAGGGTACTGCAAAATCTATATTCCCACCTCACTCCTAGGTGAAGGATACTGCAAAATCCCCATTCCCTCCCCACTCCTGGGGGAAGGATATTGCAAAATCTCCATTCCCACCCAACTCTGGGGCCAGCCAGAGGTGGTATTTGCCGGTTCTCCGAACTACTCAAAATTTCTGCTACCAGTTCTCCAGAACCTGTCAGAACCTGCTGGATTTCACCCCTGCCTGAGTTCTATGCAAAGGGTAAGTTCCTATTACTTGCCTCAGCTCCTGCCCACCTAGCAGTTCGAAAGCATGTAAATGTGAGTAAATAAATAGGTACCGCTTTGGTGGAAAAGTAAACAAGGTTCCATGCACCTTTGGCATATAGCTATGCTGGCCACATGACCATGGAAAATGTCTTTGGATAATGCTGGCCACTCTCAGCCAAGAAACAGAGATTAGCACCTAGAGTCAGACCAACATGGAAATCTTTACCTTTATATACAGGTAGTCCTTGACTTATGACCACAATTGAGCCCATAATTTCTGTTGTTAAGTGAAACGTTTGTTAAGTGAGTTTTGCCTCATTTTACAACCTTTCTTGTCACAGTTGTTAAGTGAATCACTGCAGTTGATAAGTTAGTAACTGTTCTGCCCCAGCTACAGATCCCAAAGAACACAGCACACACAAAGTTTGTACAAAACTTAATTTACTAAAATAACTCAGTCTTTTTCAAAACAAAGGCTGTTAATAAACTTTCTTAACAGCCTACAAGAAACCAAAGATAAAGCAATCATAATCTTACTAAGGTTGGCAGAAAGGTCAGAAGCAATTTGCAGAGAATCCAGATGCGAAGTAGAGTGAACTAAAGTTGTTCCCTACAACTTGCTTCAGTCGGCCTTCCTCCTTAAATAGGCTAAGGGAGTGGCCAATTAGTCCCAAGCCTTACTCTCAAGGACACCTCCTCAGTGGTGAGATTCAAGTAATTTAACAACCAGTTCTCTACCCTAATGATTTCTTCCAACAACCAGTTTGCCAAACTGCTCAGAAAGTTAACAACAGGTTCTCCCGAAGTGGTGCAAACTGGCTGAATCCCACCACTGGACCTTCTCCTGAGGAGCTACTCCTGCCTTTTGGCAGCTCTGTGTGCCCGTGCATCAAGAATAAGCTCCTCCTCTTCATCCTCTTCACTTAAAGGAGCTTCTGGAGCTTCTGAAGGCCCTGGCTGAATCCCTGCCTCTGGCACCACATCTTCTCTAGCCTCCTCAGCTGACTCGAGTGTCAGCTGGACAGGCTGCTGGCGCAGCACCACACCAGCCTCCTCGCTGTCAGAATCAGCTACAATCCGCACAGGGCGCTGATGGGCCACAACAGTAACCAACCGGGTTGTTTACTGAATCTGGCTTCTCCATTGACTTTGCTTGTCAGAAGGTTGTAAAAGCTCATCACATGACCCTGGGACACAGCAACAGTCATAAATATGAACCAATTGCCAAGTATCTGAATTTTGATCACATGATCATAATAGAGATGCTGCAAAAATCACAACTGTGAAAAATGGCCATAAGTCACACTTGTCAGTGCCGTTGTAACTCTGAACGGTCACTAAACAAACTATTGTAAGTCAAAGACTACCTGTATTTGAATAAGATTGGAAGAGGCCAGCCAGAAAATAGGCTTCAATTTATTTCAGAGTGAAACACCTGGATAGCTACTACAATAAAAACATCAGTCCAAAAATAAAAGGTGAGAGCCAATTTGGTCTTGCGATTTCAATGGGACTATTTTAATTCAAGTTAGGCTTGAATCCAACCAATCCCAGGGGTGAAATGCTCCCGGTTCGGACCAGATTGCCTGATCCGGTAGCGATGGCGGTGGGTGGGCGGAGAACGGTAGCAAAAATCTCTGCGTCCCCCCCCCCTCCACCATGCCCAGCTGAGCCGCAGGATCATCAGAGGCTTTTTTTTTAACTTTTAAAAGCATTTTTTCTACCACCTCTTCCGATGAAAAAATGCTTTTAAAAGTAAAAAAAAGCCTCTGATGATCGCGCGGCTCAGCTGGGATCATCAGAGGCTTTTCAAAGCATGTTTTTCTGCAACCTCTTGGCCGAAGAGGTGGTTTTAAAAATGCTTTGAAAAGTCTCTAATGATCCCAGTTGAGTTTCCTGATCGGCAGAGGCTTTTCAAAGCATTAGAAAAAATACTTTGAAAAGTTAAAAAAATAAAATTGGCCACACCCACCCAGTCACATTACCACCACCACCACCAAGCCACGCCCACAGAACCGGTAGTAACAAATTTTACATTTCACCCCTGACCAATCCATTCTGTCAGGTTGTAAAAGAAATCTTTATGTGTGGCGTGGGAATCTTGTCCTGAAAACCCAGTAGTGGTTCTGCCTAATGGAATGCAAGAGTGGAATCTTGAATAAAATGTTGCTGCAGACAATTGGCAAGTAATATATTGGGAGAAGATGATAACCTTACAGAAAGAATGAAATGTCAGGAAATATTACATACAAACTCTCATCCAGCCACAAGGAGGAGCCAAATATCAGTTTCATAAAGTCTTTTCCATAGTTAGCTAATGCTGTCCAAAGATCAAGTGTCTGGGGGGGCCAGGCGCGCACACACAAACAAACTTGCATTGTTTATTCAATCTGTTTTAGATTTTGGTTTGTTAGATTTACAGTATATGCACCCTGCCTTTCCTCCAAGAGCTTAAGTTATCCTACAACAAGCCTGTGTGAGATACGTTGGCACAGAAAATGGGCCAATGGTATCAACTGAAGTTTCTGGAGCAGAATGACTAGAGATGTCCCTGTTTCCCATTGTTCTCCTTGTCTAATATTTTAACATCATTTTATGCTGGTTATGCATTTCTTGTTAGGCTGCATTGTTAACAGGTTTAGCATTCGGAAACTGCTTCTCACATTTTCCAGCTGCATAGAACTCCTTTTCAGTGCCTCACCTGATGTTAGCAAAGTTTTAAATCCTACCTGAGACAATTCTGAGTTTCTCTGCAGAATAACAGAATTGGAAGGAACCTTGGAGGTCTTCTAGTCCAACCCCTGCACAAGTAGGAGACCTTATACCAGTGATGGCTAACCTTTTTGCCATTGCGTGCCAAAAGCGGGGGTAGTGGGGGGGATTGCGCACGTGTGTGCCCACATCCATAATTCAATGCGCCCCGTCCCCCCATGCATGCACGCATGACCTCCCCGCTCTCCCACCGCTTTTGGCACGTGATGGCATGGTGGGCCCGGTAGGCCCATTTTTTGCCCTCCCCAGGCTCCAGAGTGCTTCTAGGAGCCTGGGGAAAGCGAAAACAGCTGTTTCCCAACTTCCAGTGGGCCCGGAAGACCCAAAAATCAGCTGACCAGCACGCACATGTGTGCTGGACTTAGGTAGGGCAACGCTCGTGTGCCCACAGATATGGCTTCATGTGCCACTTGTGGCACCCGTGCCATAGGTTTGCCATCATGGCCTTATACCATTCTAGACAAGTGGCTGTTCAGTCTCTTCTTAAAAGCCTCCAGTGATGGACCATCCACAACCTCTTCCTCTTCATCGGTAGTTAAAAGAATGTGTGATTTATTTCGGTTTTTTAAACTTTGTAGATTACAGATTTTTAATTGCTTTTAATATATAAACATAAAGAAGGAGAACAATAGGCATATACAAAAAAGTAAAGAAAATTTTAAAACATAAAGGGAGAGGGAAGAAGGGAGAGAGAGAGAGAGAGTTAAAATAAATATAAATACAACAAAAATCTAAACCATCAAGTTAACTTGAACACACCTAGAGTAATATCGATTAAACACAACATCAATAGAAGGATGATTCATTTATAGTAAGTGAGTATTTGTTTCCCATCCAGGGTTTTAACTCATGTGTAACAAAGTTTTCCCACAGTCAATACTGTAGAGAACAACAAAGTTAACAATGGCTTCCTGGCAACAGACAGACAACCCATTTTACCAGTATGCAAGGTTTTTTGCTCCCCCAGACTTTCTCATCAGTGGTGGGTTTCAATTTTTTTTAATACCGGTTCTGTGGGTGTGGCTTGGTGGGAGTGGCATTACTTGATGGGCATGGCAGGGAGAGGATACTGTAAAATCTCCATTCTCACCCCACTCCAGGAGAAGGTTACTGCAAAATCCCCATTTCCTCCTGATCAGCTGGGACTTGGGAGGCAGAGAATAGATAAGGGCGGGGCCTGTCAGAATTTTTACTACCGGTTCTCCAAACTACTCAAAATTTCCGCTACCAGTTCTCCAGAACTGGTCAGAACCTGCTGCAACCCACTTCTGTTTCTCATAATATCTTCTCACACACAAAAATCATCTAGGGTAGCTGTGAAGAGCTGTGTAGATTAGAGTGGTTTCACACGTTGCATTAAACCAGAATGTAATGTTCACTATTGCCTTAGCCTGTTGTCTGAACTCAGCCGTTATGATTTCTAAACAAGTTTGTGGCAGTCGGTTGTATTTAGCAAACCAGTTGTGATTTAATACACAACTCATTATTAAATAAACTATAATGTAGCATAGTGTGTGAATCCGGTTATTATCTTTGCTTTGTATATTTCAGGATCCAGTCTGCAAATGCATAGGGCAGCACCTTCCTCTGTCAAGGTATCTACCACATTCTTAGATGGTATCTGTACTTCTATTTGATATATAATAAAACTTGTGCTGAACCTCAGAAGATATTTATCATCTTGGAATAATGAGATCTTATATTTTGGTTACTATACAGTAACTTGTGAGATTTTAGCTTTTGGAAGTGATGAACTGGAAAAGCCAGACTGTTCTCACAATAATATAACCTAGTACAGACATAGCTGAAATATCATTTTTCCCCCTTGACTCAATTTCTGAACTCTTATTATTTAATAAAAGTTTGTTGCCATTCAAAAGCGTGTACTAATTAATTCACTACCTAACAAAGTTGCTGCTTTAATGCAGATTTTGGATGTCATTTTTCATTTCATAGCTTGAAAAAGCTGGTTTTTCTTTTAGAACAGGTAATTGACAATCTTACATTGCAACTGATAACAAAACTGAAAGGAACTAGGTAAGAGCTACCTTATTTATACTGTTCAGCATGGTTGCTTGTTCATGAACAATTTGTCAGCAATGCATCCAAATAAACACCTTTAAGCTACATGATGGCAAATATCCTGAAAAATACTTCAGCCACCTAATGAGAAGGAAGGACTCACTGGAGAAGAGCCTAATGCTGGGAACGATTGAGGGCAAAAGAAGAAGGGGACGACAGAGAACGAGGTGGCTGGATGGAGTCACTGAAGCAGTAGGCATGAGCCTAAATGGACTTCAAAGGATGGTAGAGGAAAGGAAGGCCTGGAGGAACGTTGTCCACAGGTTGCGATGAGTTGGACATGACTATGCAACTAACAACAACAAAGCTAAATGAAGAATGGACCATCAGTTTTTCTTTTAAAAGGCACCCAATTTGTTGTGATTTTATTCAGAATACAAGGTGTTGGACTCTATTGTACCATGAAACATTTATAGGAAGTCCTTGTTTAAGTACCACAATTGAGACCCGCAATTTGGTCATTAAGTGAAGTAGTTGCTAAGTGGCACTGCAATTGTTTCTGATGTTATACCAGCTTTCTTTTGCTTTACAAAGCTATGAAGGTCATAATTATTATCAAATTTATTTCCCATCTTGCTCTGTTAAACGACTTTGTTAAATATGAGGATTGTTTGTAAGATTATTTTTTTCATCACCATTACTAAATGAGACAATCACTCAATGAGGACTACATATTTCACCTTTTTCTAAACCTTTTTCATGGGAGAAGACTATCATAACCAAGTGAAAAATACAAGAATTGATCAGATTAAAGCTGACCAGCATTGTTTTCCCAGCAAGCAGTCAACAAGATCTCAAGAAATCAATAAAAACACCCAAAGGCAGGTGATCTTCCTTGTGTATGTTTCTTATATCGGTTATTCAAAGATAGACTGCCTTGGTTCATGAAGGTTCAGTGATATGTAACCAGTACCTAACATTTGAAAGCAAATTTGAAGACATCCTCTTTGTTATTCTTGCCATGATGAAATGAATAATCTAATGTGTTAATTATAAAAATCCCCAGCTACAGAAAGTCTGCCTTTCTTTATATTGGCACACATATTGTGAGTCAAATACAAAGGAGCAGAACTCAAATTGTGATGTTGTAAGTTATGTTTCTTCATATGTTGTAAGTTATGTTTCATCATTTCGGTGTTGTTGAAGTTAGGAACCAAAGTCTATCTCTATAGTGCTGCAACAGATAAAACAGATCCATATAGTTTAAGCACCCTGCAAGATTAGGAGAAAAGCAAAAAAAAAAGGTTTTCCTATCATGTCATGTCCAACTTTAGGGCACAATCTTTACATCCATTTCGTGGTTGAAGGAGCCAGCCTTATCTGAAGACAATTTTCATGGTCATATGGCCAGCATGGCTATACGCCAAAGGTGCACAGAATGCTGTTACCTTCCCACCAAAGTGGTACCTATTCATCCGCTTGCATTTGCATGCTTTCAAACTTCTAGGTGCTGTCAGCACTCCAGTTGACAAGCTCAGCATCTTTCACCGCTGAGCCACGCACCTCCAGGAGAAAAGCAAACCAAAACAATTTTGCTTTACAGAATGATGGATTGAAATGAGCATAATAATGTTGACCGAAGTATTGCTTATTATAAGCTGACCAAATTTACCCAAACCAATTTTGTAACAGAAAGGGTGGGGGGGGGGGGAAATGATTGTTTCATCTTTTTTTTTTTTAAGCTAAGGGCTGCCTAAAATTGTCTAATCTAGAGAAAGAATGGCGATCTTAAGAGGGATGGGTGAACATCACTTCCAGTTCATTTCTTCCTTCCTTATCATGAAATCCCTTTTACTTTCAATGCCACCATAATTAGAAGGTGGTGTTTTTGTGAGTAGTATACTATAGTCAGTGGTGGGATTCAAATAATTTAACAATTGGTTCATCCGGGGTCAGATTGGGAGATGTGGCCAAATGGAGAAACGGGCAATGGAGCAGCCAGCACGAGCGGAGGAGGAGGAGCATGGAGAAGAAAGAGGGAAAGCAGATTTCTTCCCTCATGCCAGCCATTCCGTTGCTTGCTTCTCCATTGCAGCGCAGCGGCCAGGATCCACTTTGATAGTGGGGATGGGGTGGATAATTTAACAACTGGTTTGCCTGAACCAGTGTGAAGCGGCTGAATCCCACCACTGACTATAGTTATAATTAATCATTTGAATCCAGCTCAGATTTAAAAAGGAGATTTGCAGATGAGAGGAGGAGACGTACAGCAAGAGGACAAGGTGTGTGTAGCAACTATTCCTGGTTTTTTGACAGTAACTGGGCGGCCTGGCGACATTCTCTCTTCCCATATCTGAAGTAAGCTTAACATCATAATTGATAAGGGATGGATTATATCATGCTGATCAGGGTTGGGTTCTACTTACCTTTACTACCGTTCGCAACAGGGTCCCATACAGGCACTCACTTTGCTCGCGCAAAAGCTTCCTGATGACATCGGGGTCAGTGGGCGGAGCCTCCCGCCAGTTTTACTACGGTTCTATAGAACCGGTCCGAACCGGGGACAACCCACCACTGATGCTGATACACAATATACTTGTTTGGTTTTGGTTCAGCCTGTCCTTTAACCCACAACATATGATTAAATAAATAATGGCACAGTACAATGTGTCAACCAGCTTAATATACAACTGCAGAAGCCAATGTCCATGGCTTTGATACCAAGCAAAAAGGAGACAAGATATATCTTGCAGTTGATCAAGAGAGCTCAGGTTTTATTGCTTAACTGAAGCTGAAAGATACTGAACAGATTATTGATATTTACATATTTCTTCACATCAAATAATTATTTCCAAAGAGATTCATTTGTGTTTCTTATTTGCAAGCAGCATATGATCAAACATGGGGAAAATCTTTTCTAATAAATAAGTAGTGATGATTAGGTTTTGAACATGCAACTACAGATAACATCTTTCACAAAGAACATTTCTTTTTTAATATAGTCCCATTTGTCTATTTGTTATTCTTCTTCTTTCTTTCTTTCTTTCTTTCTTTCTTTCTTTCTTTCTTTTTTCTTTAATTTAATTTGTATACCGCTCTTCTCCCAATGGGACTCAGGGCGGTGAACAGCCAAAATTAAAATACATATAAATACAAAAGTTAAGATAGTTAAAAATGCATTAAATTAATTGGCCTCCCAATTTAAAACCGCAACTCTTATAAAATTTAGAATCACACTAAAAAACTATTTAGGCTAGGCCCGCTTGATAGAATAAATATGTCTACAGGGCCTTACGGAAGGTCCGGAGGTCCGGGATCAGTCGTATTCTGGGAGGTAGCTCATTCCACAGGGCAGATGCCCCCACTGAGAAGGCTCTCCCCCTGGGGGCCGCCAGCCGGCATTGCTTGACCGACGGCACCCTGAGGAGCCCTCTCTGTGAGAGCGTATTGGCCGGTGGGAGGTTATCGGTAGCAGCAGGCGATCTTGTAAGTACTCTGGCCCTAAGCCATGGAGCGCTTTAAAGGTGAGAACCTTTAATAATTCCTTATTATTATTTTTATTAATCCTTATTATAGTTGAAATATAGACGTATTATTTTAAAAGCAAATGAGCTTTGATTTACTGATGTCACCAAGTAAAATTGTCTTCTACAATTAATCTCCGGTTCCTAATTTTCTTGATTAACTTGTATAAGCTTTCAACCCTATTTTGACTCTGTTTGGTTAAAATGAATAGCTGGGCCTGGACCATGCTGATCCCATTTGTCTATGGAGATTCTCAGTCATTCAGGCCATGGTTGTCCCAAAGGTGCTTTTTTCAAGAGGCAACTGGACTTTCTGGTTTTTCCTTGAAGACGTTTCATTTCTCATCCAAGAAGCTTCTTCAGGTCTTGGATGAGAAGCGAAACGTCTTCAAAAAACTCCCAAGAAATTCCAGTTGCCTCTTGAAAAAGCACCTTTGGGCTGATCTCATTTCATTACTAAAACAAAATCATTCTTGTAATAAATGTAGAAAGAAAAAGAAACGAATAACAGCACGTTAGGTTGCCTTGAAAATAATGGAATCAAGTTGGAGTCCTTTGACAGTGGATTTTAGCACTACTCGCAGGAAAAGTAAAGTGTGGTGCAATGGGCAGCAAACAAATTAACTAACTAACTAACTAACTAAAGCATCTACCCAAGAAAGTGATTTAGGGGTGTGTGTGTGTGCGCGATGAAAGAGCAGAAAATGATGAGCTATTTAATTCATTATTGTTATTTGATTGTCAGGAAGAGGAAGATTTTCTCATCTCTGATACCAAAATAGCTTCATTGACCTTCAGTTTTATGTGCTTTGATTGCAAGGTGTGTGGGGATGCTATTTCCCCCCAACCATATTTGACCTCCCAATCATAGACTATTCCTCTTGATATAGATCAATTGCAGATGTTCTTGTAGAGAAGGCCTGGCATGTTAAAATGAGCTTCACCGCTTTCCTGAACCAACGATAGGAAAACACATAAATCAAAGGGTTGCAGGCAGAATTAAAGTAAGCAAACCAAATAAGAACATCAAACACAGCAGGAGGGGTAATGAAATCCAGCAGGCTGTCTACCATAGTGTCTATGGTAAATGGCAACCAGCAAAAGAGGTAGATTCCTACGGCAATACCTAAGGTTTTTGCTGCCTTCCTTTCTCTTTTCGCAGCTCCTGTTTTATGTTTTCTCCCTCTGGGCCTTTTGTTCATGTTCCTGATCTGTTTAGCTTGTCTAGTTGCCACTATAAATATTTTGATGTATAACCCTATCATGATGAGGCAGGGAAAAAAGAAGACCGGGAAGTTGATCCAGCCCCAGAGTTTGTTGTACAGCAGCTGACATCTCCCAATGCAGGGCAAGTCTTGCAGAAACTGGCCTAACTCTTCCTCAATTCCTTTGCTATAAAGGAAGATGGACGTGTAAACCACAGGAACCCCCCACCCGAGGGTGATGTAGATGCAAGCAACCCGTAGGGTGAACTTGGTGGGATAGAGCAAAGGATCACAGATGGCAGAGTGACGGTCGATAGAGATAAAACAGAGGTGGAATATGGAAGTCAAGCAAAAGACCGTGTCCAGAAAAGTGTGGAACCGACAAAAGTCATCTCCAAAATACCAGCAGCTCTCCACAGAGCGAATTGTGCTGAAGGGAAGGACTGTTAAGCCCAGGAGGAGATCTGCCAGGGCAAGAGAGAGTAGCAAGAAGTTAGTAGGAGTGTGAAGTATTTTGAAGTGGAAGATGGAAATCATCACCAAGAGATTCCCCATAATGGTAATTAACACACCAATAGCACAGACTACGTAAATGGCTAACTGGACTCCAAAGGGATGGAGGGTTCTTGAGCAGGATCCATTCATCATAAAACACAGTGGGATTGGCGTAGTTTCGTCCGGTGTGGAGCTCATTTGGCTTCCGACTGTGTTAAATTTCATTCTACTACAGCAAACGTTCTGTAATAAAAAGGAGGCATTATGTGAATCACAAGGCAGAGAATGTGATCCCCAACACTGGGAAACAATATGAGTCAGAAGTTGAAAGATTGCTACTGTAGCCTAAGGCGCTAAATGAAAAACGTGTCATCATTCCCTCTGGTATAATCCCATTGGTTCAGTATTCAACATTATTCTGCTCTTCTCTTTCTTGATTTGTCACTGTGGAATCATTCTTAGTTCTTATCTTTACCATCAATCAATAGGCACATCCGTTATATCTTTTCCCCTTTTTAAAAAAAATATATGAAAAGGTTTGTATTTTTTTTTTAATTTCTGTGATTATTGAGTGAAATCTAAAGATGAATTCAGTTTTGCTAGCTAGATGAGACAGCCGTGGTGGCACAGTGGTTAGAATGCAGTGTTGCAGGCTAACTCTGCTGACTGCCAGGAGTTTGATCCTGACCGGCTCAAGGTTGACTCAGCCTTCCATTCTTTCAAGATGGGTAAAATGAGGACCCAGATTGTTGGGGGCAATATGCTGACATTGTAAACTGCCCAGAGAGTGCTGTAAAGCACTATGGGGCGGTATATAAGTCTAAGTGCTATTGCTATGGCAGTTGGAAGTTGTACACAAGTTTACCTATTCAGCTTTTGAGACAACATCTTAATAAAAGTAACTAAGGATTCCCCCTCCCCCTCCCATTTAATTTGTAACTTTGGGCTTTGGAACAACTGGATAACATGGTAAACTGATCCAAATTAGACTGCAGAAAATACGACTTCAGTAACAGAGTTGTCAATGCCTGGAATGCGCTACCTGCACTCTGTGGTTTCTTCCCCAAATCCCCAAAACTTTAACCTTAGACTGTCTACTGTAGACCTCACCACATTCCTAAGATGTCTGTAAGGGGCGTGCATAAGAGCATCAGCGTGCCTACCATCTCTGTCCTAATGTTTTCTTTCATTCGTATCCTTTTTATGTATTTATAATTATGTTTACACTTGTATCTGTCATAAAATACATGCTTGATGAAAATAAATAAATAAATAAATAAATAAATATAAATAAATAAAAAAATAAAAAAATATCTGTATTGAAGGGTTCTGCCCAGTAAGATGCATTTTGGGGACTCCTATACAAGGGAATACTGGAGGAGGCGATGGGGAATTTGAGAGGATTATCAGAGCTCCTTGTTAAAAAAAGAATTTGATTTTTATTTTATTTTTTTTATTTTTTATAGGGGATTGTGTGACAATGTGCACAGGAATGCCAAAGAAGGATTTGTTCAGAGTGGTTTGGTCAAATCCTTGGAGATGAAGGAACAAAGGCAGATGCTATAAGAGTTACAACTTGATTCCATATGAGGAATGTAAGGCGGGAGGGTATTTGTGGAAGATCTCAGAGAAGGTGGGCTCACTCATTATTACCTGAATTACTCCTGTCTCTCTCAACTAATCTGGCCCCAGATTAACGGCAGAAAGAGAAAGGAAATAGGATGTCTTTGTCCAGATCAGCAAGTAAAATATACTCTTGCCACTCTTTCCTATGACATCTGTGACTGAAGAGCCCTTCACTAGCAAATTACCCATCCTGAATGGTATATATTTCTGGGTATTCTAATATACCTTATTTTTCGGAGTATAAGATATCATACTGATTATATATTATATGAGCTGAGGTGGTGCAGTGATTAGAGTGCAGTACTGCAGCTACTTCAGCTGACTGCTAGTTCAGCAGATCAGCGGATCAAATCTTGCCGGCTCAAGGTTGATTCATCCTTCCGAGGTGGGTAAAATGAGGATCCAAATTGTTGGGGGCAATATGCTATTTATTATACTGTCTATTGGTGTAAGCCGCCCAGAGTCCTCGGAGAGTGGGTGGCATAGAAATATGAGTAATAAAATAAATAAATAAATAAATAAATAAATAAATAAATAAATAAATAAATAAGACGCACCTTTTCCCTGCTAAAAGAAGTTGGAAATTTGGGTTGTCTTATACTCCGAATGTAGCTTTTTCAAAGCGCTAGCGAGTGAAGCGATCTTCCCAGCTTTCCCTCGACTCTCTGCTGTGCTTTAACGAGGCGCTAGGGAGTAGAAGCGATTTCTATGCTTTGCTCCGACTCTCAGCTGTTCTTTAGAAGCTTTTTTTCAGCCCTAATAGGCGCTAGCCAAGTGAAGTGATCTCCCTATGCTTTGCCTGCTTTTCTCATTGCTGCTTCCTCTCAACTGTGCCTCAGAAGCTGTTTTTTTTTAATCTCCAAGCAGGGGATAAAAACCCAGTAAACTAATGTGCTGAAGCTGACCAGACTAAGGACACTAGCCAGATGAATACCTGGTAGGCAGATTCCCCCCCCCCTATTTTCCTCCCCAAAAACTAAGCTGCGTCTTATACTCTGATGTGTCTTATACTCCGAAAAATACTGTATCTCTCTAAATGATTTCTACCATCCCCAGGTTTCCTACCTACAACTTTTTCTTTTTGTCTTCTCTCCTACCAAGTATATATTTGCATGATTCTCTCTTCCTTGTTCTCTTCCCAACCTTACCAAATTGCTTGCCAGGATAGGTGAGTGGGTGGAGAGCCTCTGCTTTTTCCTTTCCTGTAGCTTAAACAAGACTTCTGGGAGGCTCCGTAAATGCATCCATGCCCAATATCTTCATTTCTCTAGTTGGACAAATAAGGAATTTTTTTAAAAAAACCACAAGAAAATGGAGAAAGTCAGAAGAGATCAGTTCTGTTTCCCCCCCCCCCCCGCCTTTTTTTCCTAATTCATAAACATTTTGAATACAGTGTATTGTCAGGGTATATCATTTAGAAAAGAAAAACAAAGAGAGAACAAAAAGAAATATTAACACATATACTGGTAACAATAGTAATAATATAACATAATAGTTTTTACTAAATTTCTCTTTATAGTAGCTTATTTATAATTCTGTTAATTATATTGGCATATTTATAAATTATAAACCATCTTTATATTTAAAGTCATATATAGCAATAGCAGCTCTGTTTTTTAAAAGAAATAAGTCATATTGAAATTAGAGGCTGTCTGAGCCAGAGGGAGTGCTGTGTACATATGCATGAGTAGCATATGATTGCTCATTTGCTAAATGATTTTTTTTTTTTTTGCTTAATCTTGTATTTCTTATGCATTGCTGGAAAGTGGGCTCTTTTTCCAAATGAAAGATAATAATTGATTATAATATGAATGAGAAAGCAAAGAGTTGTTAAAATAACAGTGCAAATAGATACATGTATGAGGGAAAGATCCTGGTCCACTCCCTGATGAAAAGATTATATTTCTTCCTCTTTCTCTCTCTTTCCTTTCAAGCAGACTTTCCTTCATTTTCAGTTGCATCAAAAATATAAATAGAAAACCAGCTTGCAGGTAGCAATTACAATGCAATTATTCTTTAGCTGATGTACTGATGTACTGTTTAATAATTAAACTTCTAGTTTACAAAACAAATAAGCTGGGATAAAGCATTCTGCAATATAAATAGTGCCTATACCGATTTGGAAAGGTGGAAAGGCGGAAGTAAAGCCAAATAATGTGAATACACAATTGATAGGTATATTAGGAGACATCTGTTTTCAAATCAAACATCTTTTCAGTTTCAAGGCAGTTATAGGTTAAACAATATATGTTTGCATTAAAATGAGCTCAGTGTGTTATTCAAATAAACCTAAAGTTATTTTTTTTACAACTGCAACAAAAGAAGAAAGAACACATGCTTTCTTGGTTTGGAGTTGAAATATGTAAATATCATGGGGGGGGGGGAGGAAGCTTACCTGGTAGAATCCACTGCATTAATTTTCAAAGTCTGTCTTCATTGTGTATCTGAGAAATAGGAAATCAAGTAAGGCCTTATATAAGCCAGTCGGAATAATAGGCCTCTCTAGTGAATATTATATTGGAGGGTGTGGTCTCCAACATGTTCATTTAGCACCAATGTGCACGGAAGTGTCTGGAGGACCAGCATAGTCCTTGTTGCTTAACAAATGATAGCATAATCCCACAAAGTAAGTATTGTAATGACTTGTTCCATTAAAGATTGCAGAGCTGCTACATAAGAGACCAATGGCCTATAAAATCTACCATAAAAGTGACACCTACCTCTGAGTTGTGCTGGATTGCATCTCCTATCATTCCTAAGTACTACCTCCTTATTATGATTGCTATTTGTTAAGTGCAGTAGTAGCTGCACAAAGTAGCTGCATCAGTGAGATGGATGACATAAACATCCAATACATAAGTAAATTAGAGGTAATAGTAGGTTAATATTAGCAGTTGTTGGAAAAAGACTAAAGAAGACTTAAATGGACAAATATTTATTTATTGTGTTAAGTTTACAGCCTCTCTTTCAAATAGGAACTCAAGGAGGTACAATATACACTATGGTCCTTCTTGTTTTTACCCAAAACAACAATCTGAGATATGTTGTTCTGAGAGAAAATGGCTGGCCCAAAGTCACCAATTGTGCTTCTATGTCTGAGGTGGACTAAAACCTGGGTTTTTCCTCTCCTAGTCCAACACATGAACCCTTATTCATTGTACAAATATATCTGTCTTCTGCTAGTAGAATTCCCATTGGTTGGTAGTCATCACAATTTTACATTCTTTTTTTTTAAGTCAAGTCTTTTATTTATATATGAATATTTTAAAGACAGTGTATTGTCCAGGTACTTTGTTCTACAAAAGGAGAAAATAACAGATACACTGATAATGATAATACACATAACAATTATATCAATATTTATAATTATATTAGCTTGTTTATAATCATATTAATTGTACCAGCATACTTATAATTATAGACAACATTCATATTTTACTTACACATAACAATAACTTTCTTCATCTAACTTCTACCTCTTATCTCTAACCATTGATAAAAGGTATTCCACGTTGAATAGTACTCTATATCTCCTTTATCTTTTATTTTCAATGTCAATCTATCCATCTCTGCATAGTCCAATATTTTCTGGATTATGTTTTCATCTGGTGGGGTGTTCTTATTTTTCCAATATTGTGCAAATACAATTCTCGCTACATGTAGCATTAAATATATAGTCCCTTTATCATAACTTTCTGGTATTATACCTAACAAAAATATTTTACATTTTTAATGGATGTCAATCAATTTTGTCACCACCTTACTTATTTATGTTAAGAAGTGACATTTGCACCTTTGGAGGCACTTTTTAAAATTTTCTAAGGAAATAAAAGAGAAAGAATCAGTTTTAGAAGGTTAGCATAACTGAAGTATCTATGGTTGCATGTTATCATACATGTATTGGAAATATCTAATGTACTTAAGTATTTAAGGCATTTAAATTTCTAAGATACTTAAAATAAGGTTGTTTCTCAACCGATCCTTCATTGAGCTTCCTTGTTTTTTACATGGTTATTGTTGTTAAGCACATTACACACATCTTAGCTCTTCGTTTTAAGCATCCAGTAAGTTTGTGTGTGTAGAAGAAATTTTGTTCTTCAAATCCCATAATTTGGTTGGGACCAGTCAGGCCAGAACCATAGAAACACGTTCTCCATCGTGTTCCTCCCATTCTAAACTGTAAACAATGTAAACTAGGAGTATTGACATAATACTTCTGTTTCACGTTGTATGCAATAAACAATGAAATGTCCCAAGTCACATAACTCTCAAATCTACTGTATAAAGTCAAATAGTTCAGAATTTTACAAAAAAGAAGTGAAAGTGCCTGAGTTCTGAATGTATTAAAACATGTTCCCTATTAATAGGAAAACGAGGAAAATATATAATTACACATAATGGAACAAAGTGATTATCAGAGGACTGGATACAAATAGGCTGTATATGTTGCTCATAGCAAAGAAAAAATAGATAAAAACCTTGTACACAACGAAGTCTAACTATCCTTTGACTGCCAGGGATAAAGGAAGAACCCATTTCAGAGGTCAGTTGCTACCATTAGCCATACTATAATGTTAATGTGTTTTTTCAGTGTGTGTATATACTATATATATAAACTAAGAGTTCATTCACATGGTAAGTAGAATTTAGCTTAGGGAAGCTTATGTCACAGTCAATTCATTAATCTTATAAGTATCACAAGATACTATTATTTTTGAGGGTGGGAAACAGTTCCTCCTCTAATAGTGGTGATGTAGTATCACTTAAAGACTAAGAAATGCCAGCCTTTCAAAGCTGGATCAAGTGGATTAATCATCATCAATGTCTGTCCGTCTCAAGGAATTGCAGGAGGCAGATTCTAGTAGAAGAAGATGGACCCTGTCACAATCATTTTACATGCTTTGCAAAAACATAAATAAAATAAACCATAAAGGATGGGATTACAAGTGGAATTGAACTATCCCAGACACAGAAAAGCATTGTACAAATCTTCAGGGGTCATGAAATCAATATAAGGATCCGTTATGATGAGAAAAAGGAAGGAAGCCAACTTAAAGTAAATATTCCCATAAAACATACTTAACATCTTAGTAGCTTTGTTCTCCTTTTTGGTGGACCCAAAAATGGGGATTTTTGCATCCGATTCACAGTGTGAAAACCAGAAAATTGAGCAATTTGCAGGGAGCAGGTGGTTTCTGCAACAAGATATTTCTGGAGATACATTCGCACCATCACCATATTGGGAAGAAAAAAAGGTTATGAAGGAAGATATCTTATTAAAAATGAAAGCACAGAATCCATAGCAGGAGAGGGAGGCTACACATTCCTCAAGATCTTGCACATTGTGCTCTGAGTAAACAAGACCCAAAGCAAACAAGATTGAGGTAAGCCAACTAATCCCTAAAAAAACCCAACCCGCACCCCCACCTTGAATTATAGTGATTTTGGTGAGTTAAGGAAGTGGGGTGCAAACAGCATAGTAATGATTTTTTTAATTTTATTTTTATTTATTATTTGTCAAACACATAAGATAACAGATATAAGTATAAACATGATTATGAATACAGGATAAGGATACAAATAAATGGGGACAATAAGACAGGGACGGTAGGCACATTAGTGTGCTTATGTAAGCACTAATGCATCCCTTACAGATCTCTTAGGAATGGGGTGAGATCAACAGTAGACAGTCTAAAGTTAAAGTTATGGGGGTTTGGGGAAATAACCACAGAGTCAGGTAGTGCATTCCAGGCATTGACCACTCTGTTGCTGAAGTCATATTTTCTGCAATCGAGTTTGAAGCGGTTTACCTTAACTTTGTATCTATTGTGCGCTTGTGTATTATTGCTGTTGAAACTGAAGTAGTCATTGAGAGGTAGGATGTTGTAGCAGATAATTTTATGTACTATGCTTAGGTCAGACTGAAGGGACTAATCCCAAAATTTCAAGCCTGGTCCACAGAATCCACAGAAATTAAGTATAGATGGGAAATGAAAGTAGTACACAGCATGATATCACAGCAGATGGTTTGCAGAAGTCTCCAAAGAAGAGAAGGGACAGGGGAGACATGATAGCAGTTTTCCAATATTTGAGGCACTGCCACAGAGACAAGGGGGTCAAGCTATTTTCCAAAGCACCTGAAGGCCAGACAAAGAATAATGGATGGAAACTGATCAAGGAGAGATTCAACCAAGAAATAAGGAGAAATTTTCTGACAGAACAATCAACCAATGGAACAGCTTGCCTTCAGAAGTTGTGGGAGCTTCATCACTGGAAGCTTTCAAGAAGAGACTGTACTGTCATTTGTCAGAAATGGTGTAGGGTTTCCTGCCTGGGCAGGGGGTTGGATTAGACAACCTACAAGATTCCTTCCAACCTTCCAACAGATTAACACTGTTAATCTGTTAAATACCAGTAGGAATCCAGCGCCCCAACCACACTGTATAGCACTATTGCGAAGCTGGTCAAAGTCTTTGGTGACCATGGATTAGATCAGTACGTTGATTGAAGAATGCAGCTGTTTGAAATTGAGGATAGAGATGGTCACTATTATACCTTGCCCATCTTTGTTAATTTTTAAGTCGATTTAAATAATAATGTTTATCATTTTAACGTTTTGATCTTGTTGCTTGTATTGATTGTAAGCTGCCTAGAGTACCCTCCAGACAAAATGGGTGGCATATAAGTTTAATAAGTAAAACCAAATAAATAACGCCACACATGGTGAGAACTATGGCTAAATCCACACATATCTCTGAGTTGAGATATATTTGTATGATGCAAATTATTAACAGACTCAAAACTCTTATCTCCCTGCAGACTCCAGAGATTGCTGGAATTCATAATGTGTTGTTAAGAAACAAGTGTGTCATTCAGAAGAGAAGAACATAGGAGGTTCTGTGGAAAGAGAACACAATCAACAATAATCAGAGCTTGTGATAAATATAAGGACCAATGATTCCTGGTATATACAATACATACAGTGACCATACCTCCTTTTTCTATATATATATATAAGGGACAGTCCTTTATTTCAGCTAACCGTCATTTAATTTTTTTTAAATTAATTTTTTTTTCTTGGTTTTGCTCTTGAATTTTCTTTTGTAAAGCAGTCTTAAGCATAGTGTTATTTTGTGTAGTGTATTGTTACGAACCCCTTTCAGATCTGCCCCCTTTACAGATTTGTTCTTTATTTATTTCAAAGAAAAATACAGTCACAGTAGCAATACATAATGGGAGATCTCCTCTTTTAAAATCACACTAATGCATCTTGCCAAGAGTTGTATGGGTGGGCAAAGGATAATAAAAAATCTACCTCTAGTTTACTAAATAATTTGCACTAAATGAACTGCAGATCCCATTGTTTAAGAGGGGGGAAAAACCCCTCTTAGATTAAACTGTGGAGTTAAGAAAATTAGATATGTGTATAGAATCAACTGCACAAACTCCAGTTCTAATCCTAAAATGGTTCTGCACCCATTACTCATACTGTATGTTAATCCAGGAATTAAGGTTTAACCCATTTCACTTAAAAATGGGTGAATTAAATTCTGAAACATTTCTAGCTGAATCACTATAAGGCTCCTCTTTCTGAGAGATTTTAACCAAAGTAATTTTCAGAAGATTATTTCAGCTCCATTATTTTAATAAGACAGAGCTATTGTGAGATTAATGATAAATGCAGTATGTTAATAAATGACACAGTACTGAAATCCCATGTTACTCACTGGTGGTTTTCATTTTTAATTTCTTTCTTTTCCAACTGCATCTTGGCTATTAACAGCTACTTTTCAAGGCTATTGAACCCCCCCTCCCCCAATTTCAGACATATCATATTTTAATTCCACAAGTCATTCAAATAGTGATTTATCTTATTTCATTAGTATAGGAATATGTTTATGCTCAGGAAGCATATAGATGTCGATTTGGGTACTGAAGCCCTCTAGTCTCCTTTCCTATAATTCTTGAATTTTAAGGGAGACTTGGGTCAAACAGATGTGGAGATTTGTACAATGTGAAGTAGGACATCATGAGATGGAAGAGACAAGGCCTGGAAACTAAATGTTCATTCATGGATCTCCTAAGCTTATTCACATATTGGAATATAAAAATAATTTTTCGTTCTATGATGGAGAACATGTAGGATTATATGCTGTGTGCAATTGCATTCCATTGAAAATCCTGAATTAATTACTACTGTTATTATTAATATCAGTGTGGGTGCATGCATGTATCAACCAGATTCATACTGTGGCTTACAGTTTATTTAACAAAACTTTCTAGTTTCTTTTTTTATCAAGCAAGAACACCAAACCAATGGAAGTGTTCTGGCAAGCAATATTCTGCTGAGCAGTTGGATCTGAGAAATGCAGAAAAAGAAAAGAAAAAGCATAATTTATGGCAGAACAAAGTACTTAAAGTTCGGAGAAAGCAGTATAAAAAGAGGGTACTCTTCAAATAAGTTTCTTTCAAGAGGATGGGTTTCCCCATTAAATATTTATTCATAGCATTGCATTATGCCACGTAAAAGATTGTTGCAGACTGAACCAGTTTACTTCACAATGCTGCAAATGACTCTATTTACAATTAATTCTTGCTTGTTATGAAGAAACAAGTATAAACTCCATTTATAATTATTTTAAAAAATTAAAAATAGACATACTGTTTTTAAAAGTTTGCAAAGATTTTGGTTAACAAAGATTAAAGATTTTTTAAACAAAAGAGCATAGTTCCTTATTAATCATGTACACAGGTATGTTTTTGAATATTTTTTGCATATAAAGTTAAACTGGAGGAATTAAAATTTATGATTTTATTTTAGAACCTTGTGGGAAAATAGCATCTTGGTAGAAATTCCTGCTTTCAATTTAAATAACATGGCTTCTGGAAGTTTTTTGCATATGCTGCATGTAAGACCGAAGTGTTCTTGATATTTATTTTTGGAAGATAACTGGAAGGTGATTTGGAGGAGATTCTCATATCTGTTATCATAAATTCTCTTCAAAATACCCCTTGTAGCTGAGATGGAAGGCTGACACTCTCGTGAAATGTAGACCATCTTTCAGGAAAAAAATCCTCTTCTTTTATGCCAGATATGTCCTCCTGGGGGTTTTCACCTCATCATTTCACAAAAACTGCCTTTTTCAATTTTCTCTGGATACTATGGACCAGTGATGAAATCCAAATTTTTTTACTACCGTTTCTGTGGGCATGGCTTGGTGGGCATGGAAGGGGAAGGATACTGCAAAATCTCCATTCCCACCCCACTCTGGGGTCAGCCAGAAGTGGTATTTGCTGGTTCTGAGAACTGCTCAAAATTTCCGCTACTGGTTCTCCAGAACCTCTCAGAACCTGCTGGATTTCACCCCTGTTATGGACCCAACCCATTAATATAAAGCTTTTAACATGACAAGCCTGCGAGAGCAGATATGACTTTTTAACAGACTTATATTTTAAACCAGTTATTAAATATACAGTGCAGTACAGTGTGGATGAAATCGCATGTGTAGTATCTTCCTAATTTATATAGTTTTATTTTCAAGAGTATATAATGACTGTAGAATGTTCAGTACCTCCTGAAGTATCAGCTGGACCATTGCCAAACCTTTATGCAAAAACACTTCTCACCATCATCACTAGAATCCTTCCCTTTCATTGATGACACAACTCTGGCTTCTACCACATTTATTCCATCCATATGACATTTAAGAAGCTGGGTGTTGGGTTTAAAGACCGTTTTCTGTCCTTGCACAAAGGATATCATTTTAAGTTAAAAAAACAAAACAAAACACTGAGTGCCTTAGTTTAATAAATAAGACATTCATTCATTCATTCGTTTATTTATTTTGGGGAAAGAGATTAGCAGTAGAGAAATGTTGGAATATCTTTCCTGAGAGGATGTATCTAAGTGATTTTCGAAACCATGGGTAAAAAAAGCCATATATTAAAGGGTTACAGCTGGAATTGAAGTAACCAAGCCAAGTGAAGCCATCAAACAGCACAGCAGGAGTTGAAAAACCTAAAAAAGGATCAATTAAAATTGTGATAAGACATGGAAACCAACAGAAGAAGTAAACCCCTATCACAATACTTAAGGTCTTAGCAGCTTTTCTCTCTGTGCTTTTGGAAAGCTGGTTAGAATTTTTGTTGCCTGAACTTTTCATGACCCGCAGATGGTTTTTAGACACCACAAAGATTTTTACATAAATTCCAGTTATCACAGAGGCAGGAATGAAGAAACCACATGAAAACAGAACAATTCCCCAAAGTTTATTGAACATCACTGGACAAGAACTAGAACACTCAATCAGAATCTCATAAATATCAATGCCAGAAGCATATGCTTCCGAGAAAACCAACCCAAAAGCAAAAGAAGATGGCACTGACCAGCAAACGATAATTAATTGCCTGATTCTAGGGACTGTAATTTTGTGTGAATAATGAAGGGGATGGCAGATGGCGTAGAATCGATCTACTGCAATTGAACAAAGGTGAAAAATAGACACCAAGCAGAGCATCAAGTCAAAACTGTAGTGGATCTTGCAGAAAGTCATTCCAAAATGCCAACAACGTTCCACTGATCTAACCATGCTGTAGGGCATAATGAAGAAGCCAAGGAGGAAATCGGTGATGGCCATGGAAAGGATGAGGAAGTTAGTTGGGGAATGCAGCTGTCTGAAATAGGTGATTGAGATGATGATAGCCATATTTCCGAAGACTGTGATGATGATAATTCCACTTAGAGATATATACATGGCCCCTTGCATACCCGCAGGCCATGGATTTTCAGGACAGGATCCATTTCCAAATTCAGAACAATCAATGACATGCTTGGAGGCATTAAGAAAAACCATAGTATTTTATCTGAAATTGAGACAAGTATTAGATGCAGAAATGTATACTACTGCCTGTAGTTCCCACTTAACTGAAATATTTTACATTTGAATCTCCAGAATGTATCCTGTAATCATAGGAAGATATTCATTCCGTCAAGATTCAGTTCATTTATTTAAAGCATTTATATAACCATCTATCCTATACCAAACCCTGGGCAGCTCAAAATCAAGAATTTACACAGAATAAATAGTAGAACCATAGAACGAATGGTCTAGGGTCCCCTGCTTAAGCAGTGGGTTGGACTACAAGACATCCAAGGCCTCTCCCAACCCTATTATTCTATGTTCTTGTGGAAGGCAATAGCCATGTTCCTTCTATCAGCAGAGAGGCAGTATGATGTAGAGGTCACCTTGGAAAAAAAATTCTGATCAAGGTTACCCTCCATACACCCTATGAGTACTTTGAAATAAAGTTCCTTCGTGTAATAAAAAGTAACTTCCCTGTGCTTTACGAAAAAATATGTACCACAAACTATGACATTAAAATCAATAATAAAAATAATTTTCTACCATAACTAACTATAGCAGCAAATCTATTCATTTTCTATTTCTGATATTTCTGAACAGGACTGTGTAAAAGAAATATGGCTCATTTTCTTTTCCTTATTGCAAAATAATTTGAATAATTTCCACTGGTGGGTTGAAGTTAGCATAAAGCTATGTAAACTAAGATGGCTGCCTAATCTTCAGCCCCCTCTTACTTACTGCTATCCCCGTTCCATTCCAGAAGATCTCCAGGAATTTTTAAGGTAGGAAAGGATTAATGAAGAATTTTCTCTTTCAATATCCCTCCATACTAGCTAAATGGACCCAGAAACTAGCTCTTTCTCCTAGAACTTTTGTTTTTTTTAAGGACACTCACTTACTATCTCAGCTTAATATCGTGCATAAAAAGAAAGGCCTTTATCTTAGCATCTCTGGCTGGAAAATACAAAAAGACGCCATATTCATTACAAGTATGACCTTATAACTCAGGACAGGTAGAAATTATTGAACAAGTGTTGCCAGTTTTATACAAAATCTCAAAAAGCTCTAATTACCCTACTACTCACCAGCAAAACAGGATACAACAATTAACAGTATAAGCAATTTCTATTTTTCTACAACAACCCTGAAACAACACAAAAGGTTGCCAGGGTATATATATTACACAGACTGCTAATTTTAATCTCTTTTTTCCTTGTTGCATAAACCTGAGCCAGTCCCTTAGCCAGCCTTCGGATGTAATATTGTCTTTCAGCCAAAACTGATTCCTGTTATTATCCACAATTCCCTTCTGTTGGTTAATGACTGCAGTATGCTTTTCCTTCTACCTTCCTTTTAGTCCTTCGTCCTTTTTGTAGAGACTGCCCTCTTCCGAAGAATGCTTCTGGATTCACATGGATAGGAGTTGTGAAGCTCTTGTTTTGAAACACTCCAGATCAAATGTACAATTGGAATCAAATTTTAAAAAAAATCAGTCATAAGTCTCAGCCAGAATTTCATGATTGCACTGAACGGAACCTGCAACCACAGTGGTGCTGATCGGTTCCACAACATTTACTCTTGCTAAATATATTCTCAAATATTAGTAAGCTTCACAGAAATATATTACTAGAATCCATCCCACTGCTTGCAACACACAGCGCACCGCAACTCCTTCGTTCTTTCATCTCCTACCTGAAAGCCGTTTGCATGGACTTACTGAAATTATCAATGTTCTGTTAGATATCCAGAAGATCTCGTTCCTTTTCAAAACAAATAGGAGTAAAATCATGCTGTGCTTTTATAATACAGCAGCTCCCCAGAGACAACTGGACACAAGAAAAATTGCTCAGAATGTTGGGGAGAAGCGTTGAGGTTGACTGCTACCAATGAGACTGAAGCTCAACTCTCCTGGAGGAATTATTCCCTTCAAGGCCATGATAGTTTCAGCTATCTACCAGGTTTTATAACCTATACAAAAGGGACACTTTTAGATCATAGTGCAATCAGAAAATCAGATTTCTTTCAGTCAAGATTTTGTTAAAAATCTCTGCGGGCCAAATTAGACTGTGTAAAGTTAAGTTTTAAATTATGTGAGTAGGAGAAGGAGAAGAATCAAAGTAAGTATATGGTTGGAGAGGTTGAATTTAGAATCATAGAACTTGAAAAGGCCATTTAGGCGCCTCAGTCAATTTTCCAATCAATACAGATGAAAGCAAGGAATTTGCTAATCAGTGCAGATGAAAGTAGCATCACTTTGTAGCTTTTAAAAAGACAATCTTTTTTTAAAAAAACTTTTGTTTCTGCTTGGAAACTGCTTTTGGACTTTGTGCTTGAGGTGGGGGAAAAATGAAACTTTGATTTTGGGTTTTGCCTATTAGATAGGGTTGTTGTTATAGAAACAGTTTATATTATTATATAAAAGTAAAAAGTTGAAGTATGATTTTATTATCTTTTTCTACTGCACGAAAAGGAGTTGAAGGTCAATATTTTTTTTTCCTTTTTCCCTCTTGCTGTACACTTTTCCTCTTTTCCTCTCTTATTTTCCCATTATTGGTTTTTTTGTACTTTGTATTTATATTAAATCTTCATAAACTAATAAAAAATTTGAACAAGATAATGACGGAAAGGGATTCACTTTTCTATCTGGTTGATTTATGGGGATATCAATAGAATTGCTGATATATAGCAAGTCCTGATAAAGACTTAAGTTGGTTCACAAATAAGGAAAATATAGAATTAGGCTGCCTTGGCAGACGGTCTGATGTTTTGATTATAACTAATCTGCCAAGGCAGCTCAACTCTCTGTGCATATAAAAGGGTCATCAGAATGGTAATTTTTAAAGGTATAAAATAAAGCAAAATGGTGCTCAGAAAGCAAGGGTGTTCTATAATGTGGGACCACCACTGAGAAACCACCCTTATTCTTCACTTTATAAAGAACGAGGACTCAAAGTTTGTATGAAGATGCTGAGTGAAATCCCAAAGGGAGAAACCATTAGATTGCACCCTGTGTTATTCTTTATAGATGATAACAGTGATGGGATTCAGCCGGTTCGCACCACTTTGAGAGAACTGGTTGTTAACTTTCTGAGCAGTTTGGCAAACTGGTTGTTGGAAGAAATTATTAGGGCAGAGAACCGGTTGTTAAATTACTTGAATCCCACCACTGGATGATAACCAGCACTTTGAATTGAATCATGGCAGAGGATCTGATGTTAGTTATAATTTATTTGCTTATAACTAACGTCAGACCCTCTGCCAAGGAAGTTCAACTCTCTGTGCATATAAAATCAGAATGGTAGTTTTTAAAGGTATAAAACAAAACAAAATGGAGTTCAAAAGCAAAGATCTATCTATCGATCGATCGATCAATCGATCGATCGATCTATCATCTATCCATCTACATCCACATATACATATTATTCAAACTAATAATATATGAAAAGAAAGTGACAGTGAGTGAGCAGCAATGATAATTCAGAGCAATAAAATGCCCAGACACATCTCAAACATTTCACATTCTTTTCTGGTGCCACCCTAAGTAGAGGACACTTTGACTTCCTCTTATCTCTAGTCCTCATAGTGACAAATGTTTGTTTACATTCTTGGCATTCATACTTTTCCTGGTCTCATAAAGCTATCCTGTTAGGCTGGACTCTCTCAGTGATTTTATGAGCCTACAAATACTGCTACCGGACATCCTAGGCTTTTCTATTTCAATTCTTTTTCTTAAATGAAGGACGTTGCATTTGTCTGTGCATTCCTTGTGCTATTTTCAGCTCATTGCTCTTTTGTATCAACTCATTCAATCTCTTTCTCTCAGCTGAATCTACTTTATAAGTATATTATTGTGCTGATAAAGTAAATAGAGATCCTGGGTAGGTGACCTTGAACTCTGAAGAATATAAGACAGAATATAAAACTACCATAATAAACAACCCCTTTTGGAGTTCCAGGGATAAGCACCAAAGGCAGTTAACTTTTCTGTAGCAGCAATAGAGAACTGAATAAGGCAAAACCTTTGCATTCTAATCCTTATAATCAAAGTGCTGTAGAAGTAGAATTATTGAACTATCAGCAGGGGATCTACATTCATCCATCTGTAGCCATAGAAACTTATGGGATGGTGCTGGCAGTGGTGAAATGTAAAATTTGTTACTACCGGTTCTGTGGGCATGGCTTGGTGGTGGTGGGGTAATGTGACTGGGTGGGCGTGGCCAACTTTTTAAAGCATTTTTTAACAACCTATTCGGACAAATAGGTTGTAAAAATGCTTTTAAAAGGTAAAAAAAAAAGGCTCTGACAATCACAGCTGTGGCGCGTGATCGTCAGAGCCTTTCTTTTACCTTTTAAAAGCAGGAAGTTACGACACCCGGGTAGGTGGGAGGAGCCTCGCATCGCCACAATCGCTATCGGATCGCCTGATCCGGTCCGAACTGGCAGCATTTCATCCCTGGGTGCTGGGCATAGATTGTTGTTGTGGGGAAAATTGGAGGACAGACTGCTGTGTGCAGCTTATTCCACTTTGATCTTCTGGAGGAAAGGTAGAAGTGAAATCTAATGATGGGCCATGATTTATATCCCAGTGTAAATTATCTATGGGAATCGGTCTGCCATTCAATACTCAACAATCGGGTTGAACCAATGAGCTTTGCTTTGAAATGAGAATGATGAAAATGAGTGGAATTCTGCTTTTGGGAGATGAGAGCTGTTTTTTTAATGAGCATAACAGACACAACAAAGCAGGGCTCTCCAATCTTGCCCACTTTAAGATTTGTAGAAGACTCCCAGAATTCCTCAGCCAGCTATTGATTCTGGGAGTTGAAGTTCACAAGTCTTAAAGTTGCCAAAGTTGGAGACTATTCTGGGAGTCTTCCAGGACACCTTAAAAAAAAAGGAAATGAAAGATTTAACTCTTTTCTTCCCATGCTGCATTCAACTCAGAAAGTATGGAATTGGGGGAATATTAATATCATGTCTACCTGGACAATGAAAAAGTGGTCCAGAGTGATGGAGAGCAAGCCAGATAGCAGAATCAAGAAGAAAAGCTGAAGGAAAGGCAAAAGTGACAGGGGAAAAAAAGCATATTTGCTGATAAACAGTGGAAGGATTATTGGGCTGAGTCCATATGCACATGATCTCTAGATTGCTAGTAAGAATCCATCCTTATTGCTGTTCTCACTGCTCTCAATGATCTGTTCAAAAGTTTTCAGGAAAGTTAAGTATATGATGCCATCTAATGAAAACCCATTGGAAGAAGGTGGGGAATGCTCTTTGGGGACTGACCAATGAGTGTAGCAATTAGAGGTGTTGATAGCAAATGTCACAGGCTTAATAGGGTAAATGATGCTCTGAAGGCCAAAGTTTGCATCCTGGCAAACATGAGTATAGTGGAGTTGGACAAAGAAAAAGCAAAACATATTTCTCACGTGCTTCAGATTTGCTGTTCTGCTGGGTTTCAATAGAAAACAGAGACCTTATTAATGCATCTCTGTGGTACTTCTTGGCTATAATAAGCGAGAGCTATGCAACAAAGGCAATTAAGGCGCTAATGAAGTTAAGTGTTGCTGGACTTCTGCAAAATGTTGCTCTCCCAAATGAGGCCTTCTGTTTTGAAAACAGATGGCAAGAAGGCTCTCTGGGAATCTGCAGTGTTTGTCTCTAATCGGACACAAGAGGCCCAAGGTTTTTTTTTTTCCAAGTTCAAGTATACACTTAAGTGGTGGTAAGCTTTACATAAACTTTCTTTGGAAGGAATGAAATCTATAATAAAGATTTATTTACTGGCTCGTAGAACTAAAAGAACGGGAACACAAATATTCAATCCAAAATTCAGAGGACCGTTTTCAAAATTAATCAAAGAAACTTAAATTGACGAGCTGCATGCATATCAGTGGGTGATTTTCTAATCCAAAAGAAATGGTTGCTTCTCCTGAAGTCATGTTCTCAGTATCAACTACTGGCACCAGTTCCTCATTTTCAGAATCCACTAATCCAAACAGACATCCTGATAAACAGATTAAAATGATGTCTCATTGCCTTTCTTCCAATGTTGCACCCATCAATTTAAAAAGTGCAAAACTAAGTGTAAGTCTGGCTTCCTGGAATCTCACTTGTTTAATCTTCAAAATGCTTAGCACCTATTTCCAGTTAAATCCATTTCCTTGCAGAATAGAATACCCTAAAAAAAACCCAACCTCTCATTAAACCTTGCTGGAAAAATTACCACAATTACTTTGGTTTTTACCATGTGGTGATTCAAATATATTGCACATGAATGCAGAGTTTATAAAGCTGGAGATAAACACCATGGTGATAATGGACAAACATTAATGGATAATGTTTTGGTATAGAAACTGAGTCACATTGCAATTAAATCTCTTTTCACTCAAAATTCTGAAATCCAAATTGATCTTTCAGCTTCAAGTACAATCACTGATCAAATTATTACCTATGTTTCGTCTCCAGATTACAAACTCATGGATATTTGTCCTCTGCCTATTCTTAGTATGATCCTGATGACTAGTAGCTTCAGGAGAGATTGTCAAATTAAATATTTGTCCTGTTTTGAGCCATAGTCTCTTATGCAAGGTTTTGAAGTTTTGTAGACCTTAATTGTGGAAAGTTTAAAGAACAGTTGACTGTTCTAGGACCCTATAAAATGAAACACAGAGATCACAAAGCCCAATCCTTTCAGATGTAGCAGCAGAATTGTTTTTTGTGAGGAAAGCAGCAACCCAGGTTGTGCTGTGTTTTCCTTGATCTGCTAATGGCAGTCAATTATGCAGAAGTGAAGAGGGAGAGGAAACAGCACACTGGGTGACATCATGACATTGATAAATGTTGCCATGTATTGCAAAAGCAAAAATAGACACATAAATGACATAATAACTATATTTTATCTGTAATCATGTTTACAGATTCTGTACTGATCACATTCAGTTTGCACAAAGGAAGCTGGGTACTGAGATTGTACTGAATTCATTCTGAAGATAGAGTAACAGAATAGCAGTTGTGAGGGACCTTGGAGGTCTTCTAGTCACTTAGGGAAGAAAAACCAAAAGTACATATATAAACTGTGTGAAACCAGGCTTAATAGCAGTAACTGTGAGAGGGATCTTCAAGTCTTAGTGGACAACCAGCTAAATATGAGCCAGTAGTGTCCAGCAACAGCTAAAAAAGCCAATGCAATCCTAAACTGCATTAACAGAGGGATACAATCGCAATCAAGTGAGGTACTAATACCACTTTATAAAGCCTTAATAAGACCACATCTAGAGTACTGCATCCAGTTTTGGTCACCAGACTATAAAAAAGTTGTTGAGACTCTAGAAAGAGTGCAGAGAAGAGCAACCAAGATGATTAGGGGACTGGGGGCTAAAACATAGGATGAATGGTTGCAGGAACTGGGCATGGCTAGTCTAGTGAAGAGAAGGACCAGGGGACACATGATAGCAGTGTTCCAATATTTGAGGGGTTGCCACAGAGAGGAGGGGGTCAAGCTATTTTCCAAGGCACCTGAAGGCCAGACAAGGAATAATGGATGGAAACTGACCAAGGAGAAATTCAACCTAGAAATAAGGAGGAACTTTCTGATAGTGAGAACAATCAACCAATGGAACAGCTTGCCTTCGGAGGTTGCGGGAGCTTCATCACTGGAGGCTTTCAGGAAGAGATTTGACTGCCATTTGTAGAAATGGTGTAGGGTTTCCTGCTTAGGCAGGTGGGGGTAGGTGGACTAGATGACCTACAAGGTCCATTCCAACTTTAATTTAATTTAATTTAATTTAATTAAGTTAATTTAAACTAATGTAGCCCAACCCCCTGCACAAGCAGGAGACCCTCTTGACACTGCTGCACTACAAGTAGATTGATTCCCTAGGATGAGGGGCAGTTTAATTCCCACCCCCAATATTCCATTTCCACTGTCATTTCTCAACTGTTTGTGACACCCTTCTCTTTGATGGGAAAAACAGAAGGAGCTTCACTGACTAAATAACAAGTGAGAGAAATGTATGTGGAAGACAGAGATTTTAAACAGTGGGAGAAGAAAGTAATACATTTTAAAGATTTATTTTCCCTTTCTCAAACAGAAAACAAAGCAGAATATATATTGCAATGGGTCTGAATGGGACAAGCTGAATAATTTTGGTTTAAAAATCTATTGGTCTTTCCAGTCAGTGGGCTGGATTCTAAGTTATGCTGCTAAAATCAGTGAGATCTGTTAAGAGTCAGTCCTGTTGATTTCAAGTGGACAAATCTACATTATTTCAAGGTCTTATCTATCCTAAACACTGTCAAGTGAGCTTCCAACCCCTGACTTTAGAAAGCAAACAGCAGCCTATTAAGCTGCTTAGCAGTACTGAAACTCTTAGTGGAGCTTCTATAACAAGAGGCAATCCATATCCAGGAGCCAAGGCTTCCATGCAAAAAATAACAAATAGGCAGCTTTAATGATAGATTTGGTAGCTTCCTAGAGACCTTTGTGTAGCATGGGTGTAGGTCACAAAGGTGGAGGAGCAGGTACCCTTTGATAGGAGAGAAGGGAGACAGGTCATCTCCTTGGGGATTCTAATGTCTTTATGACTTCATCCTTGCAGGCTAAAGTATCAGTTACTGCCAGTTATCAGTGATCAGAGCAAAGATGCCTTCCTAGATGCCTTCCAGTGAGGCTCCTGGACTCTAGGGAAGCTTCCCTCTTTTTGCAACCCATTCTTAGAGCAGTGAATGAGGGTGAGAGTTTGGGTCAGGTTTAGGGTGGCAGTGAGGGTGAGAGGGTTAGTGGGAGGGGGTGGGATAGACTGAGAGAGGGAGGGTAGGTTGGGAGTCAGGGTCAGGATCAGGGAGGGTAATGGGTATGGGAGATGGGAGGAAGAAAAGGTAAAAAGGGGAGGGGAGGGGCAGGGAAAGGGGAAAGAAAGGTATGAAAGAGGAAGGAAACAAAAAGGTACAGTAGGATGGATAGGAGAGGATAGGGAGAGAGGAGACGGGGCAGATAGGGAGGGGAGAGAGGAGTGGGGGATAGGAAGGGGAGGGGCAAGAAGTGGAGTGGAGTGGGCCTGGTAGGAGAGGGGAGGGAAGGAGGACAGGACAGGCAGAGATGTGAGGCTAGGTACAAAGGGGGAGGGGGGAATTCTAATACTTCACCTTACTTCACCTAGGCTGGTTATTATCAGAGGTAAGGGAGAGGGAGGGAGAGATGAGTGGGAGGGGGATAGGGAAGAGGAAGGGGTGGGGGACAAAGAGGTAGACTAGATTGGGGCAGAGTAGCAAGGGGAGGAGAGAGGGAGGGGACAGGAGGAGATGTGTAGGTGGGGACAGGAAGAGGGGAATTCTAATGTCTTTAAGACTTTATCCATGCAGGTTATTATCAGAGGCAAGTGAGAGGGAGGAAGAGGAAGGGTGAAGGGAATAGTGAGGAGAGGGGAAAAGGCAGGAAGGGCAGGAGGAAGAAGGAGGAATGGGGACAAAGAGGTACAGTGAGCCAGGGAAAAGAGGAGGAGAGAGTGGGACAGTGACACACAGAAGGACACACTTTGTGGCCCTAGGGTACATGGAATTCTCCAAAATCATAGATGCAGTCACCAGAACCTTTCCAAATTTTCCTGTTGAACTCCTAACATGACAGAAGGCAAGATGCATATTTTACAGAAGAAAAGACTGAGAGAAGTTTCAAATATCTAAAAGGCTATAATATACAAGAGGGGGCAGTCACCTTCTTGAGGGCAGGATATAAACTGGGAAGTTATTATGAAAAGGAAGATGGCTAAGGGTGAACATTAGGAGGAATTCAGAACTGTCAAGCAGAGGAACAAACGGCTTTGAAGACTGGTGGACTTGCCCTCATTGGGGGCTTCAAATGGAGGAGACCGGATGGCAAACTGGTGACTGTTTAAAGAATTTTTGCAATGAGCATAAAAGGATGTATTGCACTGAGTTTATAGTCCCCTCCAAGTCATACGCTATTATTCTCTGATTCAACACTTTAACCATTTAAGTTGAATTCAGTTTAAATTTACAATTCAGTGTTGCTGTTCCAGATCATCCCATATTTTGGATGTAGCCTTTAATATGCCATTCAAAAGCCAAATGCAACCTTCATTCTCTCCAGAAGGAGCATATAGCCTCACTTCGGATAGAAAGTGGCTAGCTTGTATGAACACTACTATAATTGCATATGACTTGCTCAGGCTTTACAAAAGCCAATAAATATTGTGAAGACACAGTGTTTCTTCTGTCAAAGGAAACTGGCATTATAAAATCTATCTTCTTTTATTGTGCATGTTAGGTTTATTTTGAAAACTATGCTTTCAATCCAACATACTTGAGTCAGTTTTTATTAACAAAAGCATTTTCAGTCTATTAAATAAAGCACACTGGCCAATTCTGTTAGGAGTTAAACTTTGTTAAAAATCATATCGACTATTTATTTATTGAATGACAACTTATAAATGAGACTGAATATATGGACATGCAGAATAGTTAATCCAACTTGTAGTTGTTCAAGCATGTATTATGTCTTTTCTAATAAAAATATCAATATAAATTATTGATTATATTATTTTCAAACTGCAAAGAACTTTTTTTTTGTAAGCCGGGTTCTCAGCCACAAGTACAATTAGTTCCCACATAGCATTTATCTATAAAACATGAATTCATTAATACATGATTGATAAATAGAGGAACGGTATTTATGTAGCATGAAGTGTATTTGTCTATGCATGACTTTCCCAAGTCTCAATTTTGTTCTTTTAAGAAATGGGAAGTGAACATTATCAGCACTACTCAGCTGAACACTTACGACTTTCTTTGTCCATCCAAGTCACTTACTACATGTACACTACTTTATAGTATCTGTTGTCCTCCTCTCCTCATTGTTGATAACATTTCTTCCTAAGTGTGCTGCTCTCCCACCAACTAACTAAACTAGAGCAGGCCAAAGAATGTATTTATTTATTTAGCAAATGGCCATACCAGAGAAGTATGTTTGTGATGAAATTTCCAGTAGAGAAAGTGGGAGGGGGGTGGTGAAGCTTACTCAGCTGAGGAAAACTTTGAAATTCTTGATTGTTTTGAAAGAAATGACAGAATGTGTGACATCAAGTGTTCTGTTCGCCTAAAGGAGGTGGTATTATGGACCATCCAAAGATATCTTGGGAAAATATTCGGATTATTTTAAAAAGTATGTAAACAAATATCTCTGGAGCCCTCAGCTTAAAGGTATTGAAACAGCAAAGATAGATCAGCCACCAAAGTCCAATATGGCACAAATTTGTGTTATCTTTTTTATCCCAGCCTGGTCTCCTTGCAGTATGGAGGCCTTCCCTTCATAGGTCCATCTCAAAGTCCATGTTGCTGCTGGAAAGAAATTAGCTGCACATATTATTTGGTTGTTCTCATTTTTAATGTCCCATTTCTGTTAAACTTACAAGTAACAGTACAAAGTAACGCTAAACTGCTCCTTCACCCTCACCTCTGAGGAGAACGAAATACTGAGGAACTGTGTCTCCCTTTCAGTATGGTTTATTCCAAAAATAATTGAGTTCTAGATGAGTCCTGCTGAAAAACCCTCCCCAATAAAATCAGCTTCAAGGCCCTTCGAAACCATAAATAAAAGTATGCATAAACAATTGGGTTAAGTGTTGAATTCAAATAACCAAACCAAACCATTGCATCAGTAAGGATGGGTGGGATTTTATAATTCATAAATGGGCTCAAGATGGTGCAGAAGAAGAACGGGGACCAGCATATGAGGAAAACCCCAACTACTATACCTAATGTTTTTGCAGCTTTTCGTTCTCTGTTTTGGGAGATATGACGCTGTAGCTCAAACCTTATCTGTATTTGGCTCATAGCAGCTGTAATGGATCTGGCTTGCCTTTGGGCTATTATGTATATCTTCCCATAGATAACTAGCATGACAAACCCAGGGATATAGAAGGAAAACATGGAGGCCACCACACCCGAAGTTTCATTGAAAAATACAAAGCATCCTCCCACACAATAAATAAACTCGTGGAACGTTTCTTCCGCTCCCAATACGTTGAGTTGCAAAAAGACCAGTCCAAAAGCAAACAAGGCAGGAAATATCCAACTGATAAAAATCATGATTAATATGACAGAAGTGTTTATCTTAGTTTTGTATCGCAGCGGGTCACAGACTGCATAGTAACGGTCAATTGAGATAAAGGAAAGATGGAAAATGGAAGCAGTGCTCAGCATGATATCCACACTGGTGTGGATTTTGCAGAAGAACTCTCCAAAATACCAGCAGTTCTCAACAGATCTTATCATGCTGTAAGGCATGACGCAGAAGCCGAGAAGGAAATCCACCGTGGCCATTGAGAGTATAAGGAAATTTGTAGGCGTGCGGAGCTGCTTGAAATGTGATACGGAGATGATAACAGCCAGATTGCCAGCTACAGTAGCCAGGATCACACACAGCATGAAGAGGTACATGGAAAATCGAATGCTCATTGACCAGCTGTTCTTTATGCAGGAGCCATTGATGGATTCACAGCACAACTGCATCCTTTCAAAAGGTTCAGATATATGCAAGCCCATCTCAGGCGCAGTCCTATGGATATCACATGTGCAATCCTACGGATATCTTCTTTTAGTTGCAAGAACCAGGAATTCTTTAGTCTTGTGTCTTCCTGCAGAGGAGTATCATCTGTCAAGAAGGATAGGTAGGAAGCACAATATGAATGTTTATAGAGTTGAGATAAAATTCTTCTTCCACAACTTCAAAGCACATTAATCCTTATCCTATGGTGGGTGTATTTCATCTATCTATCTATCTATATCCCTAAGCTTAGCTCAGTGGCTAAGACACTTGTTGATCAGAAAGGTCGGTGGTTCAAATCCCTAATATAGGTCTCCTGCGTGAGCAGGGAGTTGGACTAGATGACCTCCAAGGTCCTTTCCAACTCTGTTAGTTACTACTTAGTCCCCTCTCCGGTAATAACAGGGCATCTACTTATTTCCATAACTTCTCCTGGATTGTCACCCTAATCTTTTGACTCACAAGACAGCAAATAAAGGGCAGGAAGAAATTCCCTGTTTTTGATTGGGCTTCAGGGGTTATCAGAATGCCAAGTTAGAAGAGCCGAAGTGGCGCAGTGGTTAGAGTGCAGTACTGCAGCTACTTCAGCTGACTTGCTAGTTCAGCAGATCAGCGGATCAAATCTCACCGGTTCAAGGTTGACTCAGCCTTCCATCCTTCCAAGGTGGGTAAAATGAGGACCCAGGTTGTTGGGGGCAATATGCTATTTAGTATACTGTCTTTGGTATAAGCTGCCCAGAGTCCTTGGAGAGTGGGCAGCATAGAAATACGAATAATAAATAATAAATAAAATCAGAGAGAGAAAGGGAACATGAATAAGTATGCTATGAATAAGTAAGGCATGACGTAAAAAGGGGGGTGGGGCTAATGATCATTTGCTTGTGACCATAATTTCACTATAAAGAGGAGAAGCATTGTATTACACTACTGGCCAGTATTTATTGTACATTGTTTTAACTTTTTCATAAATAAAGGTAAAGTTTCCCCTTGCACATATGTGCTAGTCGTTCCCGACTCTAGGGGGCGGTGCTCATCTCCGTTTCAAAGTCGAAGAGCCAGCACTGTCCGAAGGCATCTCCGTGTCATGTGACCGGCATGACTCAATGCCAAAGGAGCACGGAATGCTCTTAATTTCCCACCAAAGGTGGTCCCTATTTTTCTACTTGCATTTTTATGTACTTTTGAACATAGGTTGGCAGAAGCTGTGACAAGTAACGTGAGCTCACCCCATTACGCGGCACTAGGGATTTGAACCGCTGAACTGCCGACCTTTCAATCGACAAGCTCAGCATCTTAGCCACTGAGCCACTGCGTTCCCCCCCTTTTTTTCATCAATACTGTAAGACTAATCAGGCTTATTCAGCTATGCTACCCCAAAACCTGAGTACTGACCTTCAGTTCTGCATAACAATCCACTAGGGGAACCAGCATCCTCTGTTGTGTATTTGCCAGCCCAATGGATTTAAACAATTTCATATGCTGGACATCTTTGCTTGGACACAGTCAATGATTTATGGCCTGGTTCTATATAACTAACAGACAAAATGGTAAAATAAGGAGTCTTGAGACAATTGCAGTTTTATGAACGCCATCTTTCTTTCCCCTGGAAGCAATGCATTTTTATACTGTTATTGCCTATTATCTGAAGGCAAGCTGTTCCATTGGTTGATTGCTCTGTCAGAAAATTTTCCTTATTTTCAAGTTGAATCTCTCCTTGTTCAGTTTCCATCCATTATTCCTTGTTTGGCCTTCAGGTGCTTTGGAAAACAGGTTGATCCCCTCATCTCTGTGACAGCCCCTCAAATACTGGAATACTGCTATCATATCACCCCTGGTCCTTCTCTTCACTAGGCTAGCCATGCCCAGTTCCTGCAACTATTCATCGTATGTTTTAGCCCCCAGTCCCCTAATCATCTTGGTTGCTCTTCTCTGTACTTTTTCTAGAGTCTCAACATCTTTTTTATTGTGTAGTGACCAAAGCTGGATGTGGTATTCTAGGTGTAGTCTTACTAAGGCTTGCTAAGGTGTTATTCAATTTATGTCACTGAGTTCATTGCTGTAATACTGCTCAGTGTACAGCTAGCCATTTTTATTTATTCAGGTTGTTGTGTTGAAAAAAACCACAGCTTAGTAAAGTCTGTGAAATTAACTCTAAGAATGGCATACCTTCCCCTGTGAATGATAATAATGCCAAACTATTCTGATACACTGTAAGGAGCCCTGTTGATTTAACATCCAAGGATTTTATCAAACCTGCATATGATGTAGCTAGCCTTTATTAGTTTATTAATCGATTAGTCTTATGATCCTTTCATGTAGCTAGCCATGTTCTAGGACAGTGTTGGCGAACTTTTTCGGCACCAAGTGCCGAAACAAGAGCACGCACAAGCGGGGGGGAGCACTGGAAACTGGAAGAGCAATTCCCTGGCGTGCATGCACGTGCCTGGAAGCTGAGCTTCCAGTTTCCAGCATGCGCATGTGCATGCGCACCGGTCACCTGGTGTTCCGGTTTCTGGTGCACATGCATGAGCGAAGACCAGCTGGCCGGTGCACATGCACACGCTGGAAACCAGAAGCTCAGCTTTCCGTTGCGCATATGTGTGTCAGGGAGCTGCTCTTCCGGTTTCCGGCGCTCCCGCACACACGAAGACTTACACCAGAACCCGGAAGAGCAACAGGCGATGGCTGGTATGCCTGGAGAGATGGCCAGATTTCCATATCTGGGCTGAGAAATCTGGATGACCTCTAGATGATGTCAAAGAGATGCAATACACTATAACACTATTATCCAACTTAATATAGAGCCATTAATGTTGACACTTCGAGTGTAGTCTATGCTAGTTTATGAGCATGATGAAGATTTTATTTTATTTATTTTTATAGTTATAAACTTGTTTAATTGATTAATCACTATTCAATCAAATTCCTAGTCAGGAATGCCCATAAGCATACACAGAATCCTTTAAACTCCAAGAATATGAGAGTTGATCTAAGTCCCATGTCAAAATTATTCTAGGAAATAGCACAAACTCCTGGGACACAAATAAGGCAGAGAGGGAATATTATTTTGCTGTTAGAGAACTAAAACATACTGTCCCCTCCATGGAAGCACAGTGTGGGCAACATCAAGAGCTTTTGTCTAAATAGGAGGATGCCTTTGTAAAGTAGATGAGAGCAGCAGAAAAGTCAGTGTTTTTCAGCAAATGGGATTGCTGCGATTAAGGAGCTGGGATGGCCCAATGGTTAGAATACAGTGTTGCAGGCTAATTCTGCTGACCGCTAGCAGTTCGATTCTCACCGCCTCAAGGTTGACTCAGCTTTCCATCCTTCCAAAGTCGATAAAATGAGGAGCCAGATTGTTGGGGGCCCTATGCTGACTCTGTAAACTGCTTAGAGAGGGCTGTAAAGCACTATGAAGTGGTGTATAAGTCTAAGTGTTATCGATGTATTGCAACAAAGGAAGTAAAATAAAAGGCAAAAATTGCAGAATACATTTTGCAAAGTAAAGGGGAGAGATATGAGGTGAAGAAAAGATGGGTTGGAACAGGGGAAAAAAGAGAAAGGAAGAGGATAATTGATATATTTATTAATTTTCTTTTTATTTATGGCTGGCCAGAAGGACATCAGGCAAGATCTGCATTGGAAACTTAATTCAAAGCAAGAATGAATGGTACTTAGGTCACCATGACTAGGCAGTATTGTAATGGATTCAAAATTAAGAATGCAAATCATATCAAATACTAGCTGAGGCTAGAATAAACATATTTTCCTCAATCTCCGCTCATATCCCTTCTTGCCCCATAGCATTTGCTCAGTAATGGATGATTGTGCTTTATATTGCTATATGTTCTAGAAAAACCCTCAATATTCAAAGTCTGGACAACAGGAATTACACAGTATCATCAGCCTCCAGGTTTTTTTTTTGTTAAAATAGAATAGGCTGCTTGCTTGGAACTCTCCAAGGTGCTGCTATCAGAATATTAGAATAACAGAGTAGGAAGGGACCTTAGAGGTCTTCTAGTCCAACCCCCTGCTCAAGCAGGAGACCCTAGACTATTTCAGACAAGTGGTTGTCCAATCTCTTTTTAAAAACCTCCAGTGTTGGAGCACCCACAACTTCTGGGGGGCAAGTCGTTCCACAGATTGATTGCTCTCTCAGGAAATTTCTTCTCTGTTCCTATCCTTTCATGGTCCCAGGGATATGGTATTTGAGGCTTTTGACTTCACCTAAGATAAGAGTAAAGGAGTTCTCTTGGCTAAAGCAATACAAGATGGTGACTTACTCTATAAATTCACCCAATTCTGGCTTGCCAAACTTAAACCAGTCAATTGTTAGAGAAGACTGAGATATAAGTTGATTTTGAAGGGGTAAAATGGAGATGAACTGGTGTTCTTTGGTAATCTAATGAAGACTATTGCTAAGCAAATGACAGACAGAGCTGATAACTGAACATTTCATTTTATGCAAGTAGAAGCAACCTTTGCTAACATCATTAACAAAAGTAAAAGCTTGTAATTTTTTTAGCAGAAGCAAAGGCTAGGAAGAGAGTCACTTTGGTCTAGCACAGAGGTGTCAAACTCAAGGCTCGGGGGCTGGATCTGGCCCATGGGGTGCTTAGATCTGGCCCGTGGCACTCCCAAGCTCTCCTTTTCACTGGCAGAGGGTTGCAGGAGGCCTTCGCAGCTGAAAACGGAGCTTGAGAACCTGTTTTCTCTGGCAGAGTGCTCAGGCCACCACAGGAGCCCCCCCGACATGAGTGATGTCAAGCTTGCCATACCCACCATGGCCACGCCCACCCCAGCCCCCAAGATCAAACACCACCCTGATGTGGCCTTCAATGAAATTGAGTTTGACACCCCTGATCTAGTGCTTAAGGAATCAGGTGAGAAACTGGGAAACAGGAATTCTAGTCCTATTTTAGGCATAAAGCAATCTGGGTGAGCATTGAGCCAGTTCGCTGTCTCTCTCTCTTAGCTCCAGGAAGGAGACAATGGCAAATCATTTCTAAAAAACCTTGCCAAGGAAACTTCAGAAAGTTCTCCAGACAGTTGCCAGGAGTGAAAGCTGACTTGGAGTCACACAGAAGGAAGTTAGGGAACATGGAATACCATGCCATGCTATGGAATTCTAACACTTTCTCAGTTTAGGTGCCTTTTATTTTTATTACAGTGGGTGTGGTGAGCTTGACAGTGGGTATCCTGAGTTTGGTAGCTTGATTGTCTTGACCATGATAAGGTATTTTGTGAATAGGCAGGTCCCCCTTAGATAGGCAGGTCCCCCCTTAGAGATCCTACATGTTGCTATCTGCTCTGAAAGATTTTGTGTTTCTCATTTAAAAAGACCACATAAATTATTTTTTTTAAAAAACCATACAGTAAAAATGCAAAAGATAAAAAAGCATGGTGGGTATCAAGATCTTAAGTGTCCCTTTTTGGTGAAGTTATTTCATAACTGATTGAGATGCTATTTTAAAAGGGGTTTAAAAGTTCTGAGGATTTAAAACAAGAACCTATCCAATTTTGCTGAAAACACTTCATTTCCTAAGACTGATTTCCAATGAAATGGGCATGGTGATTTGTTGGGAAAAGTATGAATAAAATAAATAAGAGAAAAGACTTAAATAAAGAAGTTACTTCCAACCTTCATCATAGCAAATATAAACCAATTTGGTGACTCTTCACCCCCTTGTAATATTACGGATATTTATCTCTTCATCCCAAATCCCATCTCTTATCCATAAACAAATGCATTAAAATCATCTTTTCAGTTCTGATGTCAGTGGAGGGTCCTTAAAGGGTTGCCAGAATTTCTCGTTTTAATCTTGATCAAATAAATCAACTTTACCTTCGTTTCACTTCTAACAATCTAAATCTTTAATTCATTCAAATATAGCCATAAGGTTTGATTTCTTTCCCCTTCTTTTCTTTCTTATTCCATTGCATAGAATTCTTCAAGCCTCTTTTGTAAATCCAATAGGGAAAAAAATGGTCATATTACTCTCTGCTCCCAGCTATTACTTAAACCTATTTCAGAAAATCAGTCTGGATTGGAAGACTCTGCTCAGCCCAGAGTCTAGACTTAATCCCTCTTTCCCTGCTTTCTCATCCATGCAAGGATGGTTCCTACCTGAACTGCTTTTTCTTTTTTTTAGAAATTGTTTTTCCTTACTCGCTAGTCCCTGTGCCTTTCCTTTTATTCCCCAGATATTTGCACTTAAGGATATTTCCATACCCCTTTCCCATGTTATACAACAAGGAACCTTTCTTTTCTTCTTTTCTTCCATTATGATACCTTCACTACTCTGATGAATCAAAACAATAGGGAACAGGTTGTTATTATCCTACCTTCCTCTGTAGGTCCATAGAAATTTGTGGCAAGGAAACAAACTGATAGGTCAGCTTTATAGAAACAAAGTACGTAGCACTATTTCTACTTTGCAATTTAAATATGTTCTTTTAAAAGGACGGGGAAGGAAAGCTTTGCTGTGCTGTGAGCTGGAGATATGAAAGTTAGGAGAACATGCTTGGTTAACCTGGACAGAAACCCTGGGAGACGTAAGGGTTCATGGAGCATATAGGACTAGGGTTGAAGATGATTCATTGACTTAATGGGCCATCAGTTTCAAGATTATTGAAACAGCAACCGCTGATCAGCAAAGAACATAGCAACCTGGCAGCCAAAGATAAAATTGCCACTTAAGGCAATAACTAGCCACAGGGGGGAAAGGACAATGACAGGCACTGCAACAAATCAGATTTGGGTGGTATAATAGCTAGAATAACTGTACTTGAAAATTAAAATTCAACTAAAACATTCCCAAACTGCAACTTCATTCATGGACTTGTACTGTACTCAACATTTAGGTTTCTTTACACATGCAGCCTATATTTCAGTTTTAGAGGATATTTAAATCCAAACAGAATTTTCATTATGTGGGTTGAATTTATTATAATTGACAATTAATTCAATTATTTAAACTTTGTTGATCATAGTTCTTGATATTCCTTCTCAGCTTAGAACATAGGAGCGATTTTTAATATTTTTAAAGTAAATACTCAGTTATTTACAGCTAATTAATGGTATAGTAGAAAGCTATAACTTCTGCAACATTTTGGTATTCCTTATTTATTCATCTGCATTTTATTTTTTTAATCCCTTCTTTCAGTCTCTGTTTTGAATGGTTGTTTATACCTGGCATGAGCTCCTGACCTCTGGCTTTGAACAATCTGAACAACTTAGTCATATAAATATAGAATGCAGAAGTATTTGAGAAATAAAAGCAGCATGAATTAATAAGACATAAAGATGTATGTTCTGGACAATACTAATAAAATGAAGTATGGTGACATGTACTAATCATCACTGCAATTACAAAAATGGAGCCATTTTAAGTAAATGAAGGAGTCATCTGGATGAAACTGACACTAAGGTGATTAGTTAATCAAAGAGCTGAAGAGATCTGAAATAACTCTTCCACACTTTCTCAGTTTCTATTCACCTTTTTTTCCAGAAATTATTTTATTAGTGAGAATGACAAATGTGTAAACATGTAAATGTACTACTGTGTTTTCCCGAAAATAAGACCTATCCCGAAAATAAGATCTAGCTTGATTTTCATGTGCGTCCAATATAAGCCCTACTCCCCCCCCCAAATAAACCCTAGTTAAGACCCCATCTCTCTGTTGTACCTGGTTGCATGAGGCGGGGTGAGGCACATAGGTAAAAATCAAGGTAAGGTGGGTAGGAAGCCCTTTGATGGTGAAATGGAGGCTGGAGGTGCCGCACTATGTCACGTGATATATCAGGATTTTTTTTCTCCCTTTGCTAAACAGGACGGGGGCAGGACCAGCACATGACACATCCGGCCTGCGGGCCACAGATTTGACACTCCTGCTCTAGACTATCTTGAGAGATTCTAGGGTGTGGCTACCCTGAACATCTTTCTCCCTCCCTCATCCAGCTCAGGACTATGCAGTTGCTTAATCTGGGCCTCTCTTGTGGGAAAATATGTTGCTAAAATTTTCCCATTGCTCCTGCAGGTGCACATTCCATCTTATATGAGTGCAGGATGCTGCAACCCGTCATAAAGATTTATCTGGTCATGTGGTCAGGTGACCAGAAGGAGCCGGCGTCACGTTTTATAATGTTTTATGAACTGTAAAGCACTCGTGTGGGGCTCATTGTAATTTTGAATGGTTGTTAAGCAACCAATCCTAAATCTTGTAAAACTATTGTTGATCTAAATAACTATTCGTTATCTCTTCTAAGTTATGCTTCAGAAGTATAGACATTTCCATGAGAGAGGGTTAATTCAAGAGAGGGTTAATTCATTATTGTCACAAAATAGCTTGTACAGGTAGTGCTTGATTTATGACCACAATTGACCCCACAATTTTTGTTGGTAAGAGAGACATTTGTTAAGTGAGTTTTGTCCCATTTTATGACCTTTCTTGCCATAGTTGTTAACTGAATCACTGCAGGTGATAAGTTAGTAACCTGGTTGTTAAGTGAATCTAGCTTCCCCATTCACTTTGCTTGCAGGAAGGTTGTGAAAGGTGTCACCTTGGGACACAGCAATGGTCATAAGTATAAACCAATAGTCAAGCATCTGAATTTTGATCACATGAGCATAGGGATGCTACAAAGGCTGAAAGTGTAAAACATGGTCGTAAGCAGAGGTGGAATTCAGCTGGTTCAGACTGGTTCGGGCAAACCGGACATTAATTTTAATCTGGTTTGCTGAACCGGTAGTTGCAAGGATAGGCTGACTCTGCCCACCCCACCCTGCCCCTCCCAGGAGTCTCCACATGGCCCATTTTGGATACCTGATAAGTGCAGGGCCCACGCAGAGGCTCTGGGAGGGCAAAAAAACGGCTTACTGGAAGTTCCAGAAGTCTGGAAACGGGCCCGTTTCCAGCCTCTGGAGGGTCTCTGGAGGGTTCCTGAAGGCCTCCGGAGCCAGAGTAGGCTGTTTTTGCCCTCCCTGAGGCTCGAAGAAAGCCTACGGAGCCTGGGGAGGGCAAAAAATGGGCCTACTAGAAGTACTGGAACTCTGAAAATGGGCCCATTTCCAGCCTACGGAGAGCCTCTGAAGTCCCGGGAAGCCGTTTCACCCTCCAAGAGGTTCGAGGAAAGCCTCCAAAGTCTGGGGAGGACAAAAACACTCCCCCTCCCATGGTGCAGGGTAGGCCACGCTCACCATGGCCTCACCTATTCAGCAACCGAGCAGAGAACCAGTTGTTAAAATATTCTGAATCCTTCCCCTGGTCGTAAGTCACTTTTTTCAGTGCTGTTGTAACTTTTAAGTGTCATTAAATGAACTGTTGTAAATCAAGGACTACCTGTATACATACAACCTGAGAACATTCTTGTTTGTAATTAACTACTTTCTATTTAAATAATTAATTTTATAGGGGCATCACCCAACTCTGGAGCTTGTTATTCTTCAAGAAATGTCTCAGAGAAAATAGGCTGATACATTGCAAATCTCATCTAGAGTTGCATGGCTATAATGGAAGGAATAAGGCCTTCTATTTCCATATTTTAGAGATGAGAGTGGATCTGTAGGAAGACCAGAGATGCTAATTGTAAGGAAGAGTAGAATTTGTGAGGTGAGAAGTCCAGAGAATGGGCTGTATCTTTTCTTTTATGTACACTAAGAGAGTATGCACCAAGACAAATTCCTTGTGTGTCCAATCACACTTGGCCAATAAAGAATTCTGTTCTGTTCTGTTCTGTTCTGTTCTGTTCTGTTCTGTTCTGTT
>WNWU01000005.1:3355179-3372543 GCA_012654045.1 Ptyas mucosa
TTCTGTTCTGTTCTGTTCTGTTCTGTTCTGTTCTGTTCTGTTCTGTTCTGTTCTGTTCTGTATGAACCTTGCTTTTTTGCAGATGAAGCAGTCTGGAGAATGTTAGAGAGCAGAACCTAAGACTTCATTGCTCACTGCTGTCCTCAGCTAAGGCATATCCTGTTGCTATATTGCTACTTTCCCATTTTAAGATTAGCAAGGCTATTCAGCCTCCATCTAAATATTTACATTTTCTGAACTTTCCATGGTTCATTTAGTGGTTTGCTCTACTGCCAAAATTATAGACATGTTTAATTCTAGATATTTTTAAAAGAATTATTTTCTCAGGATTTGATGAACTAAAGGAGGAAATAATCCCTATCATTCTCTATCTAACTTTCATCTGTGAATGTTTAACCTCCTCCCCCCCCCTTTTTTTTTAGCTGGATGATACAAGAGCTTCAGTAGAAGCTTGTGCTACTTTGACTGGGGTGCACATGGTAGCAAAAAAAGCAAGTTTAAACTTTTTTTTAAAAAAAAACTTCCTCAGCTATGATTGGCAATAAATCATAAGGGGAAGGGATAAGAAAAAAAGAAGTTTCATCCAACTACCCACTTAAGTTGGCAGGTCACAAGAGTAAACAAGCTTTATAATACCTTTGTCTACAAGTGGCATAGAAAGTGGCAAGGAAGCCAGCCAAATTAAGACAAATCTGGGTGGCCATAACAAACAACAATAACATGGTTTCAGCAAGACCAAATCAGAAAGTTCTTGCCTTCACAGGCAAGTGAAGTTGGTGAGTTTACACACCATAGTAAACCATGAATTGGCAAGTGACAAATAAATATTTGTTTTGCATAGTACATTAGGCCATCAGATACTTGTAAGTCAGCTAGTGCCACAAATGGGAGTGCAACCTCTGCTTTTAACAGAATAACAGAGTTGGAAGGGAACCTTGGAGGTCTTCTAGTCCAACCCCCTGCTCACGCTGGAGACGCTATATAATTTCAGACAAATGGCTGTCCAATCTCTTCTCAAAAACCTTCAGTCTTGTAACACACACAAATGCAAGTCATTCCACTGATTAATTATTCTAACTGTCAGGAATACTCTCTATCCATTGCTTCTTGTCCTGCCTTCAAATGCTTTGGAGAACAGATTGACTCCCTGTTCTTTGGGACAGCCACTTAGATATTGGAACACTGCTATCATGTCATGTCAGAGTTTAGGCAGCGTAACTAGTATTATGAGATAAATCCAGGAGCAAAACACAGCACCCAGAGCCTTTAGATAATTAACAGTGGTTTATATACAGCTATGTAGAGACGTATACATGGTTAAATACCTTATCATACAGCTACTGACACAAGGAGAGCAATGAGATATACGATGAGAGAGAACATGAGAAGGGAGATGCCCTCTAATAGGTTCCCTTACATAGGCAGCTTCTGCCCAGCTTCTTAAAGTGGCAGTAACCCTGCTGCCTCATTCCCATTGCATCAATTTACAGTTGCTTCCGCTTACAACCTTCCATCAGTTTACAGCTATTAAATCTACATACCCTGACATGTCATCTCTAGTCCTTCTTTTCATTAAAATAGACATACCCAATTCCTGCAACTGTTCTTCATATGTTTTAGCTTCCAGTCCTCTACTCATCTTTGTTGCTCTTCTCTTAACTTTTGGTTCAATGGAGTGAGTCCTTCCCAGTGCTAAAATTCAAATTTTTTTACTACCGGTTCTGTGGGCGTGGCTTGGTGGGCATGGCAGGGGAAGAATATTGCAAAATCTCCATTCCCACCCCACTCTGGGACCAGCCAAAGGTGGTATTTGCCGGTTCTCTGAACTTCTCAAAATTTCCGCTACCGGTTCTCCGAACTGCTCAAAATTTCTGCTACCAGTTCTCCAGAACATGTCAGAACCTGCTGGATTTCACCCTGGTCCTTCCTAAATTGTTTTTCTGACCATTAAGTGGGCTCCTGTCACTCTTGTCTGATTGTTTCCTAGGCAGCATATCTTCTTCCCCTTTCTACCAAGATAGTTCATACTTTCCATTACATCTGCAGACCCTTGTGTACCAATTGTGTGACATAATCCTTAGATAGTTTTAGAAACAATATGCTATCTGGTGTGATTTGTCCATTTTACGTTTATTTATTTTTGTAGAATCTGGCTGCTTTCTAAGCTTGATAGTTTGCTTTGGGTCTCTATATAGCAATGGGAAAATAGTGTAGAACTTCCAGCTAGCTAGCTAGAAGTATCATCTTCCCACTTTCTGGGTTCAAAGGATGCTCCCTCCCCCATTACATCCCCTGTAGCCCCTTTTTTCTGACCTTGCCTTCCTTTCTTTCAGAAAATGTATTCCAAAGATAAAATAATCCACGTCTTCTCTGCCACGCCGTCAGAAAAGGGAAAACACGCTTCTGAAGCATATACACTATTGCATGTCATATTTATTTTTAAGGTCCCCAGTAGTCAGAACCAAGCACATCGACGGTCAACATAACTAGAAAACAACTGGTAACAGGAACTGAGAGTCAGGCAAACAACTGTGTAAAAATCTTTTCTCTCTATCAGAAAAGGCAAATCTTAACTCCCATTTAATTAAACGTTATAGGTACATTATGAACAAAAGGAGCCACGTCATCCACCTTGTGCAAGCATTGCAAAAGGAAGGAAATATACCCTTTTGTGTTTCCTTTCAAAATGGTTGATGTGTACAGAGAATGATCCTGAATGGCCCAGTGTGGCTTAAACTATTGAGCAAACAGGCCAGATCAACAGACTGGATCAGTTAATATGGAACTACTAGATGCTTGTTTAACGTGCACAGTGTTTGCACATTACACAAATTATGAAAAGCTATTGATGAGCACTACTAATTACTCTCTCTATAGAAATGACAATCCTTCACTTTTTACTGGAAAAAAAAATCCTTCTACCTCTAGGATATGACTGAGGTTTTAAAACAGATCCTGCAAGCTGTTTTTGTTTTGTTTTTATCTTTTCATTTCTAATGTTTACATGAAATTGTGCCCGATGGTTAGTCATTTTTCCCCCCAGCAGAATTAGCTAATCATTTCCTAGTTTCTATTCTCAAATAGCTGTTAAATAAAACCCTCATAAGAACAGACACTGTGCATCAGTGCTTGTAAGTCACTGTTTTAATTCAAACAGTCACTAAACCAGTGGTGGGATTCAAATAAATTGAACAACCGGTTCTCTGCTCTAATGACCAGCTGGGTGGGTGTGGCCATGGTAGGCGTGGCCAGGGGGTGTGACAGGCAGCACTCAGCCTTCCTGCACCCCCCTGGGAGCAAAAATGGGCCCAGGGGGGGCGCCATCCCTGTGCCCCGTTTTGGGCCTAGGAAGCCTTCCTGCACTTACCTGGGAGCCAAAATGGGGTGCATGGAGATTCCTGGAAGGGGTGGGGAGGGGAGGGGCGGAGCCAACCAGCAATTTGACTACTAGTTTGCCCAAACTGGCCTGAACCAGCTGAATCCCACCACTGCACTAAACAAATAGTTGTAAGTTGTGCACTATCTGTATGCCTATTTTTCTTATTGAGGTTTTAATAGAGTTTTGTAATTTTTGGGGCTGCAATGATTTTTTTTAAATTAACTGATTCCCCCATGGTGATTTTTATCATTTGTTTTTATTTTTAATAACATGCTTTAATTTCCTGACAAACAGACAAGTTCTTGATGATCGGGTTTGAAGTCCAACAAAGATTGTCAGAATTCCATGTGGAATTGATAGCCTATAAATGTTCTAATCAATAAATATATGAACATTGTCTTGAACTACGTGGGATGGATTGATGGAATGTAACAAAGCAATTTCCTCTTTTGTTTATACAGAATAATAGCACTGCCATCTTTAAATGCTGATGTCAGCTTTGGAAGCCATATTAACACCGGAAGCTTCCACGCTGCCACCTTCTTGCGCTTGGGAAAGTAGGAGGGGGGGATTTAGTAGAGAGATTGTAGTTAGACATAATAGCATTCTTCTTTTTGGTCAAGGTCCTGATGTTCCTGCATCTGGAGTGGTTGCAGTGGTGGCTTGGGATGGATGGTGATTGGGCCATGTGATGGACTGATGGGTGTAGGGGATGGATTTGGGTTTTTATTTATTGAGGGATAACCCGGAACTCTCAGATTCGGGTTTCCCAGATGTGCCAATATGCCTACTCTAATAAATGGAAGTTTTGAGATGATACTTGTCTCGGAGTGTTTGATTAGAATTGGGTTGTTCTGGAACGCTGACAGCTGATGCACTTCATATCCATCAAAGTATGCTCATTTATATTAACTTTGGCATGGGGAAGAGATGGGACTTGTAAAGCTTGTGTCATTATTGAAAAGCAAAAGGATAGAGAAGAAAAATAACGAGAGAAAGTCTATAAACATCTCTAATACTGTGGTTTGAGTTTCATGGTTGGGAAAATCCATTCCTTCTTCCTTCTTTATGGAAAGAAAGACCAATCCCACAAGAGATGAATAAAGTGCAACATTGTTTTAAAAAAAGAATGAATGAATGAACGAACGAACTAAAATGTTTAAATAATCACAGATAATTGGAAATGAGCTACACAGAAGTCCGTTAAAATTGAAGGGAGATAAAAGGAAAGAGCTGTGTGACAAAAATCCCCCTAACATATATAATATGTTGATTTACTTCTCAGTTTAGAGAAGCTCTGCCATTCTACAAAAATGCACTATTTACTGAGCATGTACCAAAAACAAAAATACCAAAGATAAAACAGTGGACTTAACCACACAGAACAAGAGAGATTAAACTGAATGCATAATTCCAAACCAGACCTATTACTGATTGCTTAGGATGGCTGGTTCTGAAGCTAAAGTTCTCCGCTCACTCTGTTAGAATTTTGTTCCATCTTTCTGTAGATTTTCCTAATAATTGGAGAATAGGACTTCTTTTCTTTCCCTAGCCCCAGTATCCAACTTCTCTGAAATTCAATACTTTTGGTTCTGAAAAGGGCAAACATTTTATTTCCATTATGGGGAGGAGTTGAGATTATTTCCCCATGTCTGTGTGACAGCAAAACTGATCAGTGAAAATGTGTATTCAGATAGACATTGACTGGCTGCTCTCTAACTGGCACTAAATTTGAGTGTTGGGGCTGGCCTATCAATTACAGATACAGTGATTACAGGTTACCTTTATGATGCTGGGCCACAATAAGGCTTTTGTGGTTTGGGGCTAGTAAGGATATGTGAATCCAGTGGTGAAATCCAAATTTTTTTACTACTGGTTCTGTGGGCGTGGCTTGGTGGGCGTGGCAGGGGAAGGATATTGCAAAATTTCCATTCCCACCCCACTCTGGGGCCAGCCAGAGATGGTATTTGCCAGTTCTCCGAACTACTCAAAATTTCTGCTACCGGTTCTCCAGAACCTGTCAGAACCTGCTGGATTTCACTCCTGTGTGAATCCCAGTGTTGTGATTTGTAAACATTATAACTGACTTCAATCTGAAGACTGGTAAGAGTTTAGTTAGTGTAAAGGAGTGGAATTGGAGAAATAGAAATCCTGCCTTATCAAGTATGATCTTCCAGAGTGTCAGCTAGTTTCAAGTAAAGCGTTTTCATCTTAATGAAATGTAATTTTAAAATAATTGAATGTTTGTGCCTTGTATACATGGAAATACTGTACATAAAGTAGAACTCTCTTAAGGAATAAAAGCTTTTGAAATATTATCATTTTCATGACAAATAAACAATAAAATACTTTTTTTAAAAAAGCCATGGATTGAAAATGTATGTATAATAGTGGATTCCAACAATGTATTTAGCGTATTCCCCATCTCCCACAAATATTTTCTGTGCTATCCAACATGGCAAATTATATGTCTTTATATAAATTATATAGCTATATTCATATCGATATTACGTCAACTTAGCAATAAAAATTAGAGTAACATATTTCTGTTTTAATATTTGAATAAACATTAAAATAATGTATATTTCATCTTTACTCCCACAAGTAAATTAAAACATTCAAGGCATCAGATTAGAAACCAAGAGAGTTTGATATCCAGTTCTGCTTTAGGCATGAAGCCAGTTGGGTGATTTTGAGCTAATCTCTCTCTATCACTCTTTGTCAATCACTCAAGACAAATTCAAAGAATATTATAAATGTTATTCCTATATAGATTGAAAATAGAATATTTATAAATCTCCTCTTAATTCTAAACTCATCTTATTCTGGGCAGGCTATAAACCACTTCCTCGTGCCAAGAGATTAATTACACTTTTCAGAGCCTTACTCAAACTTCTTCCAATATCTTAGACATGTTTTTAATAGGTTTAAAATAAAAAATAATGGTCCGTCCAGCTCTGTCACTCTGCTGCTAATAAGCAAACTTTTCTGTTTAACACTTTTGTCCCATCCAAATCCCCAGATCAGAAATAAATCTTACCTCCAGAAAACAATTCTCATTAGCTAAGACAAGATGTTTCTTGAATGCCAATCCATCCAAAATAGCCTAAAATATCACTTATCAGCCATTCAACTTCAATTAACTGAAGCCGAGTCCAACCAAGTCTGAATTTCATTTGCAGCCTGATGCAAAGTCTTAACTAACAGGATGACGTCAATATTAAGTATTCAGACAAGATAAGCTGATGATAAATCTTTCCAGGCGCAAGTTTGCTTGCAGTGTAGAGGACGTTAATGGGTTTTTTAAAAAATAAATAAATCAAATGTGTATCAAGGCCATGAAAATAAATATGCTAAAGATAGGCAGATAGTTATTACCACTAAATTTGCATATCTTACACCTGAAAACACATTTCTCATGCTGTGTATGAAAAGTTTAAATATTGAAGTCTAATTAAATATTGAAATTTACTTAAAATTGTCAGATAGTTGATTGTTCCTGATTAAAATGAATCACAATGAAAATGTGCAGAATGATTTATTTAAGTTTGCCCCTGGACTGCAAAATTACAGAAGCATTTCAAGCATATTGATGATAATATTACACACCAACATAACTCTTAAATCACTATTGTATATCCACAGAATTTAATCTTCATCCTTCTGTTTATCATTAGGGCTTATAATTCTTAATATTTACCATATTTTTCTCACTATAAGACACACCTCCTCCCCCCCAAAAAAATGGGTGGAAATGTCCCCCCACTCCCCGGCCCCCACCCTTTGGCCATTTTCAGCCTCCACGCATCCCATTTTCGGCCTCTGCGTACCCCAATAGGTGGCGGCATTGATCCCAGCCACCTGGAACGGCCAAAAACAGGGTGCACGCACGGAGGCCGAAAATGGGGTGTGCGGAGGCCAAAAATGGAATGCACGGAGGCAACGATAGGCGGCGGCAACAGCGGCAATGTGCAGCGGCGATCCCCACAGCCTGGAACAGCTGATGGGCAGTATTCCGGGAGGCCAATCCAACTACCAATCAGCTGCTCATATTAAATCAGGCTACGATAACATGCTGAAGCTGACGAGGCTGTTTGCTATTTGCTGCAAGGACGCTAGCCAGATAAATATCAATAGATGCTGAGAGGCAGAGGCAGACTTTTTTTCCTTGTTTTCCTCCCCCAAAGCTATGTGCATCTTAGCGTCCGGAGCGTCTTATAGACCAAACAATACAGTAGTTAGTATTTCATTGGTAAATCGGGCAATGGTTTTGGTCATCACCTGCACTGATGTTTCCAAAAATAGCCATTTTAAAAGCAGTTTGCAGACAGGGATTTACATATAACCAGTTTGTCTCCTTTCATACCGTGCTGTAGAATTGAGCAGTTTTATGATTCAATTCTACAAACAGAAAAATGTACCCAGCAATTTCAGTCTACCAGTAGTATAGTATCAATCAGTAGAATGGATTCCTTTGAATCTGGAAGTAGGTGTGGAAGAAAACCACTGTTGTAGGAAGGCAAGTCCCATTGCAATGAGATGTTCCCTTGTGTAGCAAGCTGTTTAATACAATTATTAATGGTGCTACTCAGAAATAAGCTCTATTACGTTTAACAATAGTTACACACATACAAGAATACACTGAATTGCAATATCAGAAGCAATCAGTTGCCGTTATGATTTATTCTGAACGTGGACATCTTTCCAGGTTAATACAGAGTTAATTACCTTTTGCAATGCTAATATTTTTGAATTTGCTTTGATTTGTCAGCTTATCAGTTAAAGGCTATTATGCATGGTTTTGAAAGCACTGCCTTTCTAAGGAACAGAGCACTGTGGACAGGTGCTTCTTGTTTATCCTGGCAACATCCGAAGGTTGCTATGCAGGCATACTGGCAAAAAGAAAGGGATTTCTTTTGGTCAGGAGAGGACTATAGCAAATTATTTTCATGTTCCAAAGCCAGGAACGCTTTCCACCAAGTTTCTTTAAGGATAATATTCATGCTTAACATTGAGAGGGTTAATTGATTTGTTAGCCTTTAAGGTTTTAACAGTGTTCAAGAAATTAGGTTTCCTGCCTCTTCTTCTTGCATAACAATTGTGTGTCTGTATCAGGGGTGAAATGCTCCCAGTTCGGACTGGATCACCCGATTCGGTAGCAATGGCGGCGGGTGGTTCAGAGAACCAGTAGCAAAAATCCCTGCTTCCCCACCATGCCCAGCTGAGCCACGCAATCATCAGAGGCTTTTTTTTAACTTTTAAAAGCATTTTTTTCTACAACCTCTTTGGCCGAAGAGGTTATAGAAAAAATGCTTTTAAAAGTAAAAACAAAGCTTCTGCTGATCAGGCAAGTCAGCTGTGATCGTCAGAAGCTTTAAAAGCATTTTTTTAAGCCAAAGAGGTTGTAGAAAAATGGTTTTAAAAGTAAAAAAAAAAGGTTGGCCATGCCCACTCAGTCATATTACACCCCCCTCACCAAGCCACACCCACAGAACCGGTAGTAACAAAATTTACATTTCACCACTGTAGGGAAGGATGGTTTATAGCAATGCCCAGCATATGATAGCTGGTTAAGGAACACTCAAGGCCAATATTTAAAATACAGGCAGACAAGGACAGCAACTTCAATCAGATCAATATCAGACTGGATTTCAAAGTTCAGCTCCCTCAATCACATCAATGATCTGTCTTAGCATATAAAATGGACATACCATTGATTTCCAAATCTATGATTGTTACTTATCACTGACAACGCACACTGTAATACGAAAGTAAAGCCACATGTCTACATTTCCCCATGTGATGGAATTTTTATTTGTTAGTCAAGAATGACTCCCATTTTCCAAACAGGAAGCATCAATTTACATCTTCTGGATTCTCGAGGGATGCATACACGCACAAAATGTGTACACGTGCATATGTACCGCATACACACAGAACCTCTGTAACTTGGGCCTGAGTCTAAAGAACAGTTCTCTAAGGCTACAATAACATTTTTGTTTCTTTGCCATATCCTGCCTTTTGTTATTACCAAAAAAATTCTTGGTAATTCAAATGCTGGAATATTTTTTCTCCCATTTCATTAGATTCTATGAATCATTTTGCCCATAAGTAAGAGTATTTGTTTGCAGAGTGCATGCATTCTAACTTATCACTCTCCATTTTTTGCTGATCCTTCATTTTCTAAGAATCTCTCTCTTTCTCTCCCTCCCTCCCTCCCTCTCTCTTTCTTTCTCTCGCTGTCTCTTTTGCTCAATCTGAAGTTTGCATGATCTCTTAGTTTACACTTATATTCTATAGGCATTTTTCTTCAGCATAGTTTCACCATACCTTTTCATTCATATTTAGTTTACTTTTCTGCATAGCCATATTAATTATCATACAACAGAAAAGTATTACTGATGTCAATTTAGAAATTCTTCTCAATATCTGAAAACCCAATCAGTGGTGGGTTCTCCCAGTTTGGCCCGGTTCTCCCGAGCCGGTAGCGGTGACGATATAATGTCACCGAATTGGTTCTGCCCCCCCCCCCCGCTGTCCCATGCCCCCCCTGCATTATTCTTACTTTTATTTGGCCCCACCCCCAATCTATTGCTGCCTCCTGAGTCCCAGCTGATGGCTAGAGGGAAAAAAACTGTTTAAACTCTTGCGGCAAGGCTTCAAAGGGCCACCCTACAGCTGATCAGTGTTAAAAGAAAACAAATGAGTAGATCAATGCCTGCAAAAATAAATGGGTAAACCAGTGCCTGCAAAAATACATGAGTAGATCAGTGCCTGCAAAAAATAAATGGGTAGATTGGTACAGCTCTGCAAGCAATTAAAAGCCTGGTAGACCAGTACCTCTGGTAAATCCTAAATAATTGTCACATGACCATCAAGCTACGCCCACAAAATAAGCCACGCCCACAGAGCCGGTAGTAAAAAAATTTAGAACCCACCCCTGAACCCAATTGATTGCCTTAACTGAAATTACACATTTTTGACTCTTACAAAATTCTCTCTTCTCTAGGACACCTTATTTTTAAAATAGCCTCAAATAAAGAGCACCTGACAATGGGTCAATGAAGGCTACAGTCAACTATGTGAGTTTTGACTACCATGGATTATAATTTTCAATCAAAAGGTTGGCATAATTCATATTTACAATCTCAGACAGGCTCAATAATTCAACCCAGCTGGCTTCCTAGTTGAAAATTAATGACAAACAGTGTTATAGCAGTTTGAGTTTTTCTCATTCTTGATTACAAAGAAACTGAAGTCTGGTTTTCTGGTTCCTTCTGATTAGAGGACTGATTCTTGCTAAATAATCCCCAGAACAGACTGAAACAATAAAAGACTCAAGTAACTGAGTTGTTGAATAGTGGATTCAACCTTATTCTGAATGTGTGGAGGATCCTTCTCATACCATCTTCCAAAAAGTGTCACAGTTAAAATGGACTGAGGGATATCGTTCTGACTGACCAGTTGTCCATCTTTCAGAACCTAGGAATGAATGAAAGAATTTCAGTAATACAGTTAGCTAGATAAGGTATACATTTCTCCTATTTCCTGAGTTAAGGCATTTTTAAAGTAGTAAATTAAGAGGAGACATAGTTCTTATAACATAGTATAGAGAAGATCCCACAGTGACAACTCTATTTAGATAAGGTTGGGAAAGACTCCCAACTATGGGTGCCACTGCTAGTCAGTGTAGATCAGGGGTGTCAAACTCAAGGCCCATGGGCCAGATCCGGCCCACGGGGTGCTTAGATCTGACCCATGAGGCTACCCTGGAAACAGCGAAGGAGTGGCCCACAGTGCCTCTGCCAGTGAAAACGGAGCAGTTTTGCAGCAGTCATTGAGTGAATCAACACGGACATTAAGCAATCTCCACATTTGTCAAGGGAATCCATTGTCTACAATGGGTGGTTTTTGCTGGAAACCAGAAGTAAACACCAATTGCTGGCAAAAAAATTTATTCATAAAGCGTGATGGTCATGTGACTATGGGACACACAAAGAGCTATAAATGTGGGGTGTTGCCAAATCCCCAAAATGCAATGATGTGATTGTTGAGGGCCCCCAGCCATTGGAACTTTGAATCTAAGTCAGAAGTAGCCCTGGGGAGATCAGTCTTAACTTTGAACGATTGCTAAGTGACCAATCGTAAATCAAGGACTACCTGTATAACCAGTTATGTAATACTGTATAACTATTACCTGCAAAAGGTAAATAATTGTTACCTATCTTCTGCTACCTTCTGTTACCTATCTTCTGCTATCTTCTGCTGCATAGAAAATAACATCTTTTCTGTCCTTCCCATTTTAAATAGAGAAAAGACTTACGGAAGGATAGTGTTTTCCCCTCCTTCAACTCTCCCTCCCCCAATGTTCTCTGCTTCCTGAAAGAGCAAAATAGAAGTATGTTTGTATGTGTGTGTATACTCAAGTAAAAAAACAACACAATGAGAAGCCTCATTTTTCTCACAATTCAATTTTGGCTTCCAAAAAGTGACCAAAACACCTTCTCTTTCTGAGCCTTGTTAAAGAATTCATTTCTGCACTTCTATTCAAGCCCAGTTTGGTTCATACCCACCCTAACAATATTTGTATACTTAAGATGGGAAAGTACTGGGGTACAATTCATATTTTAAGATACTTAAAGTGAATAGAAAAAATTAAATCAGGAACTTTTAGGTTTAATGGATAAAATAACTTGAACAAAAATCTGGAACTTTGCTCCTTGACAGCAGCTTTATGCACAAAAATAGAAAGATACATCAATTCCCACAATGGCGATGAATAGCAGAAAAACTGATGGAACTAGCAGAGCCGGCTAAATTAATTGCTCTAACCAAAGAAAAGTATGCATTCCACTTTCTTTCTACTTGGAAAATGTTCCAGATGTTGTTTTTGAGATGGAAACCCCCCCCCCAACTTTGGTTTTGCTGATCAGTTAAGTTTGTTGTTATAGAAATATTAAGTATATAAAATTAAGAGTCCCAAAAGTACTTTTTCAAGAGGCAACTGGATTTTCTGGTTTTTCTTTAAAGATGTTTCGCTTCTCATCCAAGAAGCTTCTTCAGCTCTGTCTGGATGGGGGGTCAGAGCTGAAGAAGCTTTTTGGACAAGAAGCAAAATGTCTTCAAAGAAAAACCAGAAAGTCCAGTTGCCTCTTGAAAAAACACCTTTGGGACAACCATGACCTGGATGACTGAGAATCTCCATAGACATAAATGTAAGAGGTTGAGGTTGTCATGTAGAGTCGGAAGTCAATGCTTTCCTTCTTCTTTTTCCTTTTATCCCACACCTTTTCTTTTCTCCCTCCCCCCCCATTTTCCCAATACTTTCATTTTCACTTGTATGTTAGATTTTTGACACATTTAATAAAATTATAATTTTAAAAAATTTCACCTTACCTGAAATAATCCAGGGGCCAAACGAATCCCACTGAGTAAAACCTCTGGGAAGACGTAATTTGTGCCAAATGTGCCACTGAGAGAATAGAAGTCAAAATAGGATTCAGCAGTCGTGGTTGCCTGGCCACAGCTCTGAAGGTTCGTACTTCTGCACTTTAGCAATGTGCAGATCTGGAAGGAGAAGAAGATCAAACAATACTTGAAGAAGTACTCACTATAGAGGAGCCAAGTTGCTACTATCTGAAAAGGATGCAAACCATTGTTTTAATTTCCTCCATAGCAAGGAACTTTTGTGGAACTCACTCATGTGCATCAGTGGTGGGTTTCAAAATTTTTTACTATTGGTTCGATGGGCATGCTTGGTGGGCGTGGCATGGTGGGCGTGGCAGGGAAGGATACTGTGAAATCTCCATTTCCTCCCCACTCCAGGGGAATGATACTGCAAAATCCCCATTTCCTCCTGATCAGCTGGGATTCGGGAGGCAGAGATTAGATGTGGGCAAGGCCAGTCAGAGGTGGCATTTACCGGTTCTCCAAACTACTCAAAATTTCCACTACCGGTTCTCCAGAACTGGTCAGAACCTGCTGAAACCCACCTCTGATGTGCATGTTGGTGGCTGGGGGAGAAGCCCTACTGATTGTTGACTCAGAACTAGCAGATGAAAGCACGAGCTCAGCTTGGCGTAAGAGGAGTTCCTGGTATCACAGTGACCAAGGACTCACACTTACTTTTCTTCCTGCTAATAGAAAGTTTCGTTCATCATGTGCATGATACAGCCACAAAGTGACCGAATATTTAAACTAGACAATGATTCCAAGTGAGATAATGAAAATAAAGTGCTGAAGTTTATCTAGACAAACAACCTGCAAATCTAGTGGGCATCTAGTCTTTCATCTTTCCGTCTAGCGTTTCCCCCATAAATAAAAGAATACCTGTAAGTAATATTGTCCCTCAACCTCATGAAGACCATCGAATGCTCCTAGCACATAAAGTTCATCTTCTTTTTGTTTCATCATCCTGTAGTTTAAATGGCAGCAGAGATTTTTCTGGCACACTGTAAGATTGTCAGCTTTTTTCCCAAGGGTAGATAAGGTGAAGTCATCATGGAAAATAAATCCGGAGAAAGTATGGTTCTCAGGAAACCCTTCAACAGTTGTGGCATATGAGCTCCAGTTAACAGTAGGAAGAGGGGTGGGAAAACGAGAAGGATGGGAATAGATTTCTGCAACCAAAAGATGCCCATTCATTGATTCTGCATCATAATGATAGACTTCTGATCCGGATGGTGTGTAGATACCACTGCCTAAAAATGACAATAATAAAAGCCATTTTTCTTATCATGTCTTTGCAAGACAGACAGTATACATTATTTCTTCTACCCTACCCCCAAACAAATTTAAGAAAACACCACCCCCCAAAAAACACACATATTTAACTCTGAAAAAAGACCAGAAAATGTATTGATAGACACAAGAATTCACCCCATTGGCCTTCTCTTTTCCTTTTTCTACTCTGATAGCAAGAATAGAATAGGAAAAATATACCTTGTGCTTAAGGAACCAGTAGAGTTCCAGGCTCTCACAAAAATTTAAAGAAAAGTGGTATTTATGATCAGCCATGCAAAGAAACAAAGCAAACTTGGCTATTACTGCAGGTCCTATCTGGGTCAGTCACTGGAACCAGTGGTTCTGTCTTCCAAGCTTTTGGACTCATACTGGAGCCCATCCTCAGGGAACTCAGGGAACGACCTTGTAGATGACCCTCATTCTGTCAAGGACCTTGGAGTACTTATATCTAATTATCTAAGTGCCAAAACCCACTGTAACAACATCGCCAAAAAGGCATTAAGAGTTGTAAACCTAATCTTGCGTAGCTTCTTCTCCGGTAATGTTACACTACTAACCAGAGCATACAAAACATTTACTAGACCAATTCTTGAACACAGCTCATCTGTCAGGAACCTGCACTGCATATCAGACATTAATACAATTGAGCGAGTCCAGAAATATTTCACGAGAAGAGTTCTCCACTCCTCTGCTCGCAACAAAATACCTTACGCCACCAGACTTGAAATTCTAGGCTTAGAAAACTTAGAACTACACCGCCTTCGGTATGACCTAAGCATAGCTCATAAAATTATCTGCTACAATATCCTACCTGTCAATGACTACTTCAGCTTCAATCACAACAATACACGAGCACACAATAGATACAAACTTAAGGTAAACTGCTCCAAATTCGATTGCAGAAAATATGACTTCAGCAACAGAGTTGTTAATGCCTGGAACGCACTACCTGACTCTGTGGTTTCATCCCAAAACCCCCAAAATTTTAACCTAAGACTGACTACTGTTGACCTCACCCCATTCCTAAGAGGTCTGTAAGGGACGTGCATAAGAGTACCAGTGTGCCTACTGTCCCTGTTCCTAATGTTCCCTTTATTTGTATTCATTTTATGTTTTCAATTCATGCTTATACTTATATATATTATCTAATACGTACTTGACAAATAAATAAATAAACAAACAAACAAACAAACAAATAAATAAAATAAAATAAAATTCTCTCTAGCAGCATGTGTGCTTTGGGTTGTTCTGTGTGTGGTATTTAATGGTGCCTGTTGTATGTGGCTGTTTAGATGTTGATTGGGGTGTTGATGACTGGCTATTAAGTTGTTGGCTGTTTGTTTTTGCTGCCAAGCCCTCACCTCCTAAGTACTTGTACTATATAAATAACAGACATAGAACAGCCCAAAGTACACACTCTGCTAGAGAGAAATTCCCTGAGGATGGCTCCAGTATTAATCCAAAAGCTCGGAAGACAAAACCGCTAGTCTCATTGACCGACCCAGATTGGATCCTGCAACATTATCCTGGGTCACGTATATTCGCCTTCCTTCGTAGGCTATTCCTGTTTACATGCCGAATCAGAGATTATTCGTAGAAGCACAATAAAGAAAGGATAGGACTGTACTCTGTATACTACACTGATGGCAATGCCTTCCCTATTCTCTGAATTTCTGTCTGCAGGGACCACACCAACGTATCTTAATTTTGGCAAGCGGGCATTAAAGGATTTCTCAAAGAAGAGACTTTTCAACCAGCTGGAGGTTCTCAACTGTCTGCTGAATAGAACCAAATACCAATCAAACATTTTATCCCAACCAGTACCTTACCTGTCATACTGAACATGGGATTATGAGTATTAGCTGCCAGAACATTGGCACGCATGCCCATGGCCCAAGCTGAATGGAATTCGATAGCGGTTAAATGTGGGAGGACGTTCATCCAGGCTGTTGGGAAAATCATGGTGTCCACAGAGTGCTGGGTTACGAGGGTTACAGCGGGATCATGGAAGAGAATATCAAAGCAAGTGAAGAGGCCAAATTTTCCAAAGGCAGTATCAAAGGTTGCAAGTTCAGGCTCTTTAGGGAAATCAAATTGATGCTCCACCTGAAACAGGTTAAACTGTTAAAAAGATAACACATTTAGTTAACAGGTAAGGTTTTTCAGTAAATGTATGAATAACATAACACTGACTTAAAGCCAGTTTTAACTGAAAGTGAAAGTGTAATGCATTTTTTTTAAAAAAGAGGTAAAAATCCCAAAACTTCTTTAAATTCTGATTGACTGGTTTCTCAGAACCTCTGTGCCTATTAATAATGTAGTATCAGTACCTATTTACAAGGAGATCTTCTTTATGTAACTAAGACACATTTATAGTGGTCTCCTGCATTTTCACAGAGCTTGGTTCCAGTTGTGCTGGAAAACATGTATCTTCTATTATCTATTTTAAATATTTCATTTAGGGCTCGTTTTTGGTTTCAACATTGAAATAATCTTGATTATATATGTTATATCATTGGATCAGGGGTGAAATGCTCCCGGTTCGGACCGGCTCGGGCGAGTAGGTAGTGATGGCGGCGGGCAGCTCGGAGAACCGGTAGCAAAAATCCCTGCCACCGCCCCCCATGCCCAGCTGAGCCGCGATCATTAATCCCTCCCTGCCCCCAGCTTGCTTACCTTCGCACTCCTGCCTTGCTTTGCTTGCTGTAATACCTGCAATCCATTGCATCAGCAAGCAACTGAATCTCCTTGCCTGCTATCAAGCTCATCGGTGAGCAGCTCTGCCTGCCTGCCTGCCTGCCTTCCTGCCTGCAGGGGTCTCCAACCTTGGCAACTTTAAGACTAGTGGACCCAGCAAAGCTGGCTGAGGAATTCTGGGAGTTGAAGTCCACAAGTCTTAAAGTTGCCAAGGTTGGAGACCCCTGTTCTATTGGGTAAGTTTTTTTCCCCCTTTGGGAGCTTTAAAACAATAGTTAATTGGGGTTTTTTTTAGTTGTTCTTTTTTTAGACCTAGCCATTTAAAGTTTAGGAAGTTTTAAATTTAGCTGATTTTATATAAAAATAAAAATAAATTAAAATAAAATAATATTTGTGCAGCTTTCTGAGATTTAGTGTGTTTCTTTAGTGTTTCACTCTAACTACACAAACACACAAAACCTCACAAAGCTGTATGTGGAATTTTGTGTGTGTAAAGTGTGGGCTTTTTGTGGCTGTGTGAGGTTCCTGCTTGTTGCAGGGGCCAT
>WNWU01000005.1:3372553-3422977 GCA_012654045.1 Ptyas mucosa
GGGCCATTTTGGGTCTAGCACAGCTGCTTTTACATTGTGGGTGAGCCTGTTGTGTTGTGTTGTGTTGTGTTTTGTAGGTTAAAAAAGGGCAAAGAAGTAACATTGACTTGGCCACGCCCACCCAGTCACCTTACCACCAAGCTCCGTCCACTAATTAAGCCATGCCCACAGAACCGGTAGCAAAAAAGTTTAGATTTCACCCCTGCATTGGATACAACAAGATCTAGACAACTCTAAATAAATGGGGCTATCTGATGGCTTCTGTTCTTTGTGATTGTGGTGACATGCAGACAACACCACATATATATACCTACCCTTTGTGCCCTGATCTTAAGGATCTCAAGGCAACTCAATTAATATTGCTAGTTTCTGGCAATATCTGTTTAATTTTTAAATTTGTACATATTTTAATCTTGTATTTTATGTTTTAAATTTTATGTCATATAGCCGTGATGGCGAACCTATGGCACGGGTGCCACAGGTGGCACACAGAGCCATATCGGTGGGCACGCGAGCTCAGCTCCGGCATGTATGCATGCGTCAGCGAGCTGATTTTCGGGCCTTCTAGGCCCACCAGAAGTCAGGAAACACACTGTTTCTGGCCTCCAGAAGGCCTCTGGGGGTAGGGAAGGCCATTTTTGCCCTCCCCAGGTTCCTAGAAAGGCTCTGGAGCTTGGGGAGAGCAAAAAAACAGGCCTACCAGGCCCACCGTGCCACCACGTGCCAAAAGTGGGGGGAGCATGGCGCATAGAATTATGGATGTGGGCACACGTGCGTGTGATCCCACCACGCTCCCCCCGCTTTTGGCACGCAATGGCAAAAAGGTTAGCCATCACTGTCATATAGTATGCTTTATTTTAATTGCGATGCTTCTGACACAAATAAACCAACAAACATCATTGGAAGAAAACATAATTATTACGTACCATATTTTTTGTAGTATAAGATGCACCTTTTCCCCCCCCCAAAAGAGGGTGAAAATCTGGGTGCGCCTTATACTCCGAATGTAGCCCCGCCCAGCTTCTCAAACGGAGGTTTCAGAGGCTGAAAAAAGTATCAGAAAAGAAGCTTCAGAAAAGAAGCCCCCAAACAGCTTCAGAAAAGAAGCCCCCAAACAGAGCTTCAGAGGCTTTTTTTCTAAAGCTGTTTCAGAAGTTTCAGAGGCAGGGAAAAAAACCAAAAAAAAAACAAAAAACCAAGACACAGAGCTCACAACCAAGAAACTTGTTGCTAAAATTCACCTCTGGGAATAGCTGATTGGGGATATTCCAGGAGGCCGATCCACCCACCAATCAGCTTTTTTCTTATTTTCCTCCCCAAAAACTATGGTGCAGCTTATACTCCAGTGCGTCTTATACTCCGAAAAATACGGTATGTACATTTGATACTGAATTGAATTCGAAAACTATGGAAGTTGATATTCTGAAGAACTCTGGATCTATTAAGAGTGGGATTCAGCTAAATAATTAGTCTAGATAGGTGGAAAGAAAATGCTTCAGGTGTCAAAGAATGGATGTTAAAGACGTGTGTTTCTTAGTCGATTTTGGAATATCTTTATATTGTAAAAATGAGAAGACAGCAATATTATTTCCACATTTAATAACAAGAGTAAAAGTTAAGGTAGTTGATACTACTTATTTTTCTCTTTTAAGTTTATTTTTATTTTTTATTTATTTTTACTTTTGTATTATTTTTATCTACATTACATTTCTGTAATAAAAAAGAACTAAAAAGGGGGGAAAGAAAGAATTGAAAGAATGAAGGAAAGAAAGAGAGAAAGGAAGGAAGGGAGGGAGGGAGGGAGGGAGAGAGGGAGGGAGAGAGAGAGAGCGAGAGAGAGGGGGGGAGAGAGAGAGAGAGAGAGAGATTTGCCAAATTAGAACTACATTTTATCGGATGTCCAAAACTCTCTTCTACCCTATATATCTGTTATGCTAAATCACATTTGCTACAGGTAATTTGTTACCCCTCTGAAATCTTAAAGTTGGAATATGCTCTAGTGGACATATTCAGGACAAAATAAAATTAACTTATAAAGTGATGTGCTTATGTTTTATGTGGGGTTCATGAAAAAAATAAACAGTTCTTAAAAATAAAGTGTGAAATTTGTAACCTTACCTTGTGGTATCGTGCCACCAGCTTTCCCTCTGAATCAAAGACAACATTTGTATTGTATTGATAGCGGCCATCACGGGGGCACTTTGGATCTATATAATTGCAATTCTTCTTATCACCCATATTGGCAACCACATAGATCGAATTGTTCCTGGCCAGACAGCTTAGTCTTTTTTGGACTGGAGCAAATCCAAATCTAAATGTGAAGACCACAGAACTGAAGAATTAGTACAATTAAATTAACAGAGCCTTGGTAGTGCAGCAGACTAAAGTGCTGTTAACTAGCACCAGCTGCCTGCAATTACTGCAAGTTCGAATCTCACCAGGCTCAAGGTTGACTCAGCCTTCCATCCTTTCGAGGTAGGTAAAATGAGTATCCGGATTGTGGGGGCAATAAGCTGACTTTGTATAAAAAAGAACACCACTTGGGGGGGGGGCGAAAGCCCTACTAAGCAGGTATATACAAAAGTATGAAGGCTATTGTAAGCCGCCCTGAGTCTCCGGAGAAGGGCGGCATATAAATCGAACCAATAAATAAATAAATTTATCTCCATGTTGAAGGATGCAATACAGAAAGAGACACCAAAACAGGCAATAAATCAGAAGTGAGGTTATTTCTTTTAAAATACAAAAGAGAAGAAAAGAAAAGAAAGAAAAGAGTCATGAAGGATGGAGTAGGTGAGCTTTAGATGCTGTGAAATCTTTTTCCTTCCAGCTATATTTCTGTTTGAAATTGATTCAGGAAGATGTTTTTTTTTCACTGAAGAGGAAAAGATACGGGAAATAATTAGGTGCTCTCAATCAGCGGAACACCAATCGAATCTTTGTGGCACTGGTTCCCTGCTGAGAGATACTTTGAATTAATAATGATATAATTTAGTAGGTTGTTTATAAATCTACAACATGTAATTTATAAAGTTATTTGTTTAACTTTTTTAAAAAAAATTATATGCCGCCTTTCTCCGGAGACTCAGGGCGGCTTACAATGCGTTAAGCAATAGCCTTCATACTTTTGTATATTTATATGCAAGGTCAGCTTATTGCCCCCACAATTTGGGTCCTCATTTTACTCACCTTAGAAAGGATGGAAGGCTGAGTCAACCTTGAGCCTGGTGAGAATTGAACTCGCAGTAATTGCAGGCAGCTGGATGTTAAATGCTGCTTTAGTAGGAGGCATTAGCCTCCTACGCCACTCAGGCTCTTTTTGTGCAAATCCAGTAACTATAATTTGTAAATCATAGTCTAAGCCTTAGTATGCAGCCTTAGCCATCAAATTATTGCTTATTTAATAAAATACAGTTAAGCAAATAATAGATTATTGTATCTAATGTACCCAGTTTATTCCCCACTCCAAATTGCTCCATTCCCATACCAGCTATTTTCAGCAATGAGACTTTAAAAACACATAAGGGCAGAGATTAAACAAAACCAGTTAACTTACTTTATGTAATTTATATATTCCCATCTAAACAACCATGATTCTGGATGATAAACACACACACACACACACACACACACAAATTGAAGATTGGAAACCCTCTTCTTTAGATTGTTCTCATAAAAGAGAACATGTCACATCCAATTACACTGTGATTTGATTAATAAATCCAGGATTCCATGCTGTTGTTTTCCTTCTGTTATGACATGCTACCTTTTGGCACTTGGAGCCCTCCTAGTATGTTCAGATATCTTCTAGAAGATTAAACTAATATACCCATGCATAAACATGTGCCTATAGAAGATGACCAGGCTGAGCCTGAGGGAGGGGTCAAACACGTCATCAGGCATGAGTCCCTTCATGCCCACAAGAGATATAAGTCCTGGTCAACTTGAAATCCTACTTTTAACTCTCGCTAATTTCCCTTGGCCGTTAGTTCAGATTCTTGTAGAGAGCTCAAGCTTACAAATAATCTTGATGACTATTTGAACAGTCTGGATCTCCTGATTTTCCTGACACTTGACCGTACCCTCACAGGGTAAATAATGTTACACAAGGAATAGAAAAAGAATGAGAAATAGTAACTGAAGAATTAAAGGCAGGAGATGGAGAGATCTCTCTCTCTCTCTCTCTGTCTTACTCTCTGTCTCTCTTGCAAATACTTGTAAATGTGTTCTATGAATTTCATAAGTAATTGGTGGCTTTTATAAAAGATGGCTATAATAAACACTTGGTAACCAAAAATAATTTCATTCTGTTAAAAAGAATTTCTGGCTTTAAAGAGACCTTTTTCCCCCTCGTTTTCTTTCACTTAGCTTTTCTCTGTTAAATGTGATTCTGTCCTCCAGACTTCCTTTTTTTGCCAAATTATGTCAGGTTGCCAAATGCTGCCTTTTTCTTGTGCCAAAATGTGTTTTTGACCAAGGCATTAAGCAGGGGTGAAAAAAAAAAATGACAATACCTAGTTGCTAAATGAGGGGCAAAATATTGACAAAAATGCCTCGTTTCTTAAGGTCTCTGAAAGAGATGAGGATTGGGTAACAAATTAGATGTACCTGGTTCTGCCAATGTGCTGTTTGCGCTCTTTTTATTTTATTTTATTTATTTTATTTTGTCAAGCATATATATGATAACAGGTAGAAGTATAAACATAATTTGAATACATGAAAAGAGTAAGAGTAAAAAGGAACATTAGGACAGGGATGGTAAGCATGCTGGTGCACTTATGCACGCCTCTTAGGAATGGGGTAAGGTCAACAATAGACAGTCTAAGGTTAAAGTTATGGGGGTTTGGGGAAGTAACCACAGAGTCAGGTAGTGCATTCCAGGTATTGACCACTCTGTTACTGAAGTCATATTGATGATATTGTGACTATAGGAGGGATGAAATCCAGCAGGTTCTGACAGGTTCTGGAGAAGCGGTAGTGGAAATTTTGATTAGTTCGGAGAACCGGCAAATACCACCTCTGGCTGGCCCCAGAGTTGGGTGGGAATGGAGATTTTGCAATATCCTTCCCCCAGGAGTGGTGAGGGAATGGGGATTTTGAAGTATCTTTCCCCTGGAGTGGGGTGAGAATGGAGAATTTGCAGTATCCTTCCCCTGCCATGCCCATCAAGCCATGCCCACAGAACCGGTAGAGAAAAATTTTGAATTTCACCCTGTCCCTCCCCATTTCCTCTCCTTTCACTCCTGAGCAGTTTAGCAAGCACAGTTAATGATTAGAAGAACACACTTAAAAATGGGAATGAGTTACTGGGATGGATGTACTTGGGGATAGCTTGGCATATCTTTTGACTCAAGATGGACTTCTGCTGATTACATGGCTGTTTTTATATAGTTTTCTCATCATTGTGGAAGTGATTTATCATTTCCTGCTGAGAAATTTTATCCATTTCTCAGGCTTGCCTACAACAGTGAGATATCCTGGTAGTTCCCATCCAAATGCTTACTGTATTCATTTTGATCCTTAGCTTTTGCAAGATCAGCTAAGCCTGGCTAAATGCTGGCTTAAATTCAAATTTGCATTCTGTTGCAAACATTTTGGGGAATCTTGAAGCAGATATCATTTTTCATCCTATTGAGTGGTTATAAAAACAGAAGCAGAGATTACGTGCACTGCCTGAGTGCTATGGAGAAAGTTTGCTATAAATATGTACTCAGGCCCTAATTATTATATTGCTGACCATTATTTCAGCTTAGATTAAATCCATCTATGTAGCTGACAGATATTGGCATATTATCCTTTTTTTTGTAATTTGTAATTATTTTATTTATTGTTTTTAAAATAATATTATTCTTTTTAATTTTATTGATTAAATTGTATTCTGGAACCCCTCTCTGAGGCCAAGGGGTAGTTGTGACAAACAAGTAAGCAAGCAAGCAAGATATGGCCATGCTGGTCAAGGTGGATGGACACTGTAGCTCAACTTATCTGGGGGATGTATACAGATGCTAACAGGTGAGGTCTAATGGATGCCTAAATGGGATGCTACAATGGAAAGATCCTTCCTTCCTTCAAGACACGTTGACCATGTCATGGTGTACATTGTAATACTGAAACACAAACCTAAGAGAAGGCAACCACATTCAAGTGCCTTTAAACTGAGACTACACAAAAGCAAAGCACAAGATACCTTTCAGGATCGGTACATGGAATCCAGTTGACCTGTGGGTCTGGAATGTCCTCAAGGTAAGGATAAATGGTCTCTCTGGTGAAGCTAAATCCATATATGGCATCTTCTGGAGTCACAATGATATGTGCTCCCTGTCAAAAGAAGTGAAGGTAAAAGCACTTTCCCTTGCAGGACAACCAGTGGTGGTATTTAGCAGGTTCTGACCAGTTCTGGAGAACCGGTAGGTGAAATTTTAAGTAGTTCAGAGAACCGCTAAATACCACCTCTGACTGGCCCCGCCCCCAGCTATTCTCTGCCTCCCAAGTCCCAGCTGATCGGGAGGAAATGGGGATTTTACAGTATCCTTCCCCTGGAGTGGGGAGGAATGGAGATTTTACAGTATTCTTCCCCTGCCACACCCACCAAGCCACACCCACCAAGCCATGCCACTCCCACTAAGCCACACCCACAGAACCAGTAGTAAACAAATTTGAATCCCACCACTGAGGACAACCATTTTACCAACAATTGCATATTAGCAAGTAGTACCCAGTACCTGCTTTGCTGCTTTTTGGATGGCATCTTCTAAGATGTCCATGTTTTGGTTCATCAGTTTTAAGGCCTCTTCAGGGGAAACAGGCTTTCCTGTTACTTCTGGCAGTATGACTGCATGTTCGTATACTGCTGCGGTGTATTTGTCCAAGGCTAAAGTCCTGAGGACCCCCAGAAGTATAAAAATAAAAGCAAGCTGTAAAGATGAAGAGGAGGCCATTGCCATGTCCTTATAGGCTGCGAGGGAGAGAAAACAAGATTGAAAAGGTAGATCAAATGAAGACAAGAGTGTTTGGAAAGAGCATATATCTAATCAGATGACCTTTGATAATGTGATTGTTTGAGCTGTTGAGTTTTGATAGGGTTTCTTGAAATCAATCAGTAACAGTCTGATGCACTTTGAACATTTTATGCTTCCAACAATATTTCTGTGTTTTGACTTTAATTCAAATCACGCAGACAAAGAAACAAATATTTGAATATGTACGGCTGGATTCAATCCGAGCAAGCAGACATATTGTTGTGCTCTTAATCTTCTTCCTCTTTAAGAAAAAAAGGAATATTGTACTATTTTTCTATAAATATCCCAATACTAAATATATAGACTGAAATCTAGGTGCTCTAGATTAAAACGCAGTCCTCAATTTATACATGGTTGCTTAATGACCAAAGTTACAATTGACCGTTCTCAAAAGCCATTTATGGCCCAATGTTGAAGTTATGATAGCCACACCTATCTCCGTTAGAATCAAGTATAGTCTCCCAAAATTAATTCTATTGCCTCAGTTTGCCTCTCTCTTATCTGGGCAAGTGGGAACATTTCTAAAGAAATATTAACAATGGAATACTTTTTAAAGCAATTGTCTCAATTAGAAATAAAACAAAGAACAACACAAAAAGCCGATAACATTCAAACTTGTTCTACTCACCAGCTTTCTTTTGCAACTTCTGCTTCTACTTCCTCATTCTGGAAGACCAGAGGTTGTCCAAAACAATGTCTGGATGAATGCCTGGAAGGGTGGTTACTGGTTTTTATTGGACCGTCTCTTGATTTTGCCTGAGTCCAACTAATAGTTAACACATTGCTTTCCCAATACTATTAGGCACCTAACACAAGCAGTTGTATGCTGATTAGACGTCTCAGACTTTTGTCTGTTTCTTTGCAGGGAGAAACAAAGTTGCTCATAATTTCAATCTGCCATAGAAAGAGAGAACTGGGCAACTAGGAATGCACTATCTGACTCTTGGTTTTATACCAAAACCCCCAAAATTTTAACCTAAGACTGTCTACTGCTGACCTCACCCCATTCCTAAGAGGTCTGTAAGGGACGTGCGTAAGACCAGCGTGCCTACCGTCCCTGTCCTAATGTTTCCTATCTATTTTATGTATTCAGTTCATGCTTATACTTATATATATTACCTAATACGTTCTTGACAAATAAAATAAATAAATAAATAAATAAATAAATAAATAAATAAATAAATAAATAAACTCTATACATAAGTATGTATTGTAGATGAATATAAGGAAGTGCCAGTTGCTAACTTAGAACGGAAAAGCAAATGATAGACTGTATTTTAAAATCGCCCATCTGGAAACAGATTTCTTAGTAACTTGACATTGGGAGATGTTTTAATTCATTTATTAAATTATTTATGAGCCACGGTGGCACAGTGGTTAGAGTCCAGTACTGCAGGATACTTCTGCTGACTGACTGCAATTTGGTAGATCGAATCTCACCAGGCTCAAGGTTGACTCAGCCTTCCATCCTTCCAAGATGGGTAAAATGAGGACCCAGATTGTTGGGGGCAGTGGTGGGTTGCTCCCGGTTCTGTCCGGTTCTATAGAACTGGTAGTAAAACTGGCGGGAGGCTCCACCCAGCCAGCATGACATCATCATTGGTGATCTACGCATGCACAGAAGAGCATGTGCGTGCGCAGAAGATCACGTGAGAGAGAGCGAACTGGTAGTAAAGGTAAGTAGAACCCACCCTGGTTGGGGGCAATAGGCTGACTCTGCAAACCGCTTAGAGAGGACTGTAAAAGCACTGTAAAGTGGTATACTAAGTCTAAGTGCTATTGCTATTATGGGAAAAAGTGATTAACTTTTGTGAAAGCTATTTAAGAATTGATGTTGGTTTGAGAATTGGCACATAAATGCAATAAGGATTTGCGTACAGCAAGTAAAATATTGACTCTACCTGTGATGATGGTCGATGCTATGAATGGAGTGAGAAGGAGGAGGAGAAGGAGAGTCACTCCAGAGGACCCATGTCTGGGATGCTTGAATTGTTTAAAGCAGCAAAACAGATTTTTACACTGGTGGTCTTGGGATCAGTGGAATGTATTCAGTGATAGGATGTCATATATTTTTAAGCATCCTTGAGCCTAACAATCCAAGCTCACAGGTGCTTCAGTTCATTGGCTCCTAAACACTTGAGGGATGTTCCTGGCAATAAGCACCAGGAAGGATTTACATATAAATGACATTTGCATATAAAAGCCCCAAGATGTCTCAACATATAACTTTACCAGTTAGCATAAAAATAAAGTATAATCACTTTCATTGAGAGCTCTAATCAGCATTCAACTACTAGATGCCTAAGGAAGGCAATGTGTTAAATGTAAGTTCAACTCACACAAAATCCAGTGGTCAAACAATTTGATGCAATGGTTAAGATCCTGGACTAGAAACCAGAATACCATGAATTTTAGTCCCACCTTGGGCACAAAGACAGCTAGATACATTGGGCCAATTGCTCTCCCTCAACCCCAGAAAGAAGGCAGTAACAAGCCACTTCTGAAATGTTACCAAGAAAGCTAATGGGATTAGGCCAGACAGTTGCCAGGAATCAACAATGACTTCAAGGCACAATCATAACAATAACAATAACAATAACAATAATAGCAACAATAATAAAAATAATACATAACACCTACCCAGTGATGGGATTCAAGTAATTTAACAACCGGTTCTCTGCCCTAATGATTTCTTCCAACAACCAGTGTGCCAAACTGCTCAGAAATTTAACAACCAGTTCTTCCAAAGTGGTGCAAACCGGCTGAATCCCACCACTGCCCCTACCCTAAAATATGTTGTATCTTCTCCTTTTCCACTCAGGTTTGTTTTGGGCTAAATTTTGTGCATTAAAAGAAATGGTTTTGGTTTAAAGGGAAAACATGATTTCCTACACTTAAAAAGGAGTGTGAGAAAAGACTCACCTGTTATGGAAGAAAGGAATTAAGAGACATACCTTCGGGGCAGACAGAGTCAGTTTATTATTGCGCAATAACGATCAGATAGGTATTGATACCTCAAGATCTGAACAACTTATGAATCTGAAACCACAGTTCTTATACCCTTTCAAACAAAGGATTCTGCTAACACAGCGGTTTTCGTTACACATATACATTTGTTATTTAATTGACATTTCTTAATTACGAAAGTTTTACTTTATCCTGGCCAAACAATCATAATTCTTCTGTAGATTACTGGAGCATGGATTCAAATTATGCAGAAGGATCCCTGGCTCCTTGGATCCTCTTGACCTGGCCACCTCTAAGCTGTATGTCACTAGACCGTTCTATTTTCTGACATGTAGGGGCCTCTTTTACAAGGTTTGTCCTAGCCAGAAGGAATTTGGCTGAGTCTTTACTCTTTCCAGACGGATGCATTTCTTGCTTTTAGAATAAGTGAATAGAAAGTTGTCCAGTGATCATCTAGCAGATCCCGTATTAATCATATTATTACTATTAACTATTATATTCCCCACCTGGAAGTTTTTTCTATGCAGAAACTTCCACAATCTATAAGGTTAACTTCTGAGTATATAAAGTTCCAATAAACAAATATACCATATATAGAGTCTAACAAAAAACCAAGGATAGGTTATTACTCTAATGATTCCTTGGGAGATTCTCTCCATCTTTCTATTGGTTCCATTTCCACATATGGGTCTACTGTAGAATCTTTATGTTCTTCCACAGGATAGGAACCAAGTTGATTAAGAAAATGTTCTGTCAAGGCTAATTCCTTTTCAATTTGAAACTCCTTTACTGCTCTTATTGATAGTTGTTTGAGGATTGGGATTATGCATGGTATGAATGTTAGACCAGCTATCTCACATATGAACAAGAATATCATCTGTTTAATCCATCCAGAACCTGGCACCCAAGAAAACTACATCTCTGATGTTTGTAACCTGTGGCTTATCTTGGAAGCCCTTTCCTGCAATTCCTTAGCACCATCCCTGACCACATCTGATTTGTTCATATAGAAACAACAGTCTTCTCCCAAAAATAAACATACTCCTCCTTTCTCAGCTGTCAGGAGGTCCAGAGCACGTCTGTTTTGTAGAACGACTGCTGCTAAGGAATCTATCTGATCTTGGACTTCGACCAAGGTTCCAGCAATTTGATTCAGGCTTTCTTGAAGCTCCTCTGATATTTGCCGAAACTGTATTAAGGAGTGGGTTAATCCTGCCACCCCAGTCCCAACAGCAGTTCCCATTCCATAATCACTAAAAGTGGAATCAGGATTGGGACCCTTTTCTGAACATGTCCCATAAGGGGAACAGGGATAGCATGTTCTCCACTGACAACACCTATTTTAGGAAAGAGGTGGACTAATGTACATGTTCCTGTCCAGTTTGTTGGCAAACATAAATATGCATCCTTTCCACACAAGAAGAACACTCCTTTTTCTTCTATGCACCAGTCAGAAATTTGACAGTCATAAAGTGAAGCAGCAAACAGTTTATTATAAAATATGTTTTTGCAAGAGTGGGTGACCAGCTATGTGGGTTACACCCAGGAATAGATTTAATCAGCTTTTTATTCCCTCATCCCGAAGCACAAATCCTTCCCCTGCAGCCCCCTTCGACAAAGACTACTGAGTCACAATCTTCTCGGAATGCCTCTTTCCCTCTTCATGAACATCTCCATGTTTTATCTGTCTCCTCACCTTTTGTCCAGTTCCTTTTTTTTCTAGACTACCTTCCCCCTTTTTAAATTGATTTCTTAGCCTACAGTTCCTGTCTCCTTACAATCTTAGCAGCATAAGCATAATAAGGACCCAGATTGTGGGGGCAATAAGCTGACTTTGTATAAATATACAAAAGTATGAAGGCTATTGCTTAATGCATTGTAAGCTGCCCTGAGTCTCCGGAGAAGGGCGGCATATAAATCAAATTTAAAAAAAATAAAAATTGAGGCAAGCAGTTAATTTCTCTACTGCTTGCCTTGATTTAATGTGCCAGGCTGTATGGTTAAAAGTGTTGGTTAGTCTGCTTGCACAAGCTGATTCGCTTATCGGAATAGCAGACCCTTCCTGTTTTCCGGTCATGACTTTTTTACCTTTAATGTCCCAATGTCCTTTTGAACTTTTAAATACACATCTCTCAAGAGTAGTTTTCTCTGCAAAAACAACACTAGCCCCATGCGTGTAAGGAGGCATGGATGCCATGTTAAAATCCTAATATCACCTTTATTAAAATGCTAATAATGAGGCCTAAAATTCCAAGTAACACTATCCTTTCTTTTCCTGCTCCACAGCTTTGTGGTGGAAAGTGAAAAGATGGAAATTGTTATGAAAAGTACCATATTTTTCAGAATATAAAATGCATCTACCTTTTTTGGTGAGGAAAACAAGAAAAAGAAATCTGCCTCTGCCTCTGCCTCTGCTTCCCAGCAATTTTGCCTCGTTGCAGCAAACAGCAAACAGCCTGCTTTACTTTCATTTTCATCATAGCTTGATTAGCATAAGAAAAAAAAATCTGCTCCAGCAATTTACCTCCTTGCAAGCAAGCAGCAGAGCCCTCTGCAAAACAGCTGAGAGTCAGGAGGCCTATCCAATCAACTTGTGCTAATTAGGCTGTGCTGAAGCTGAAAGGAGCTGTTTCTTCTTGCTGCTTGCTACAGGGAGGTAAGTATTGGGAGGCAGAGGCCAAAGGATGGGGGCCAGTGGGTGGGCGGAGCTACATTCGGTGTATAAGATGCACCTAAATTTTCACCCCCTTTTAGGGGAGAAAAAGGTCCATTTTATACTCCGAAAAATATGGTACCCTGACTCATATAGACAAGGAAATACAGTAACATCTGGATTCCCATAAATTTTTAAGGATGAAGAAAGTTTGCATCATTTGAAGTATTCATTTGGCTCCTGTGCATATTGGAATATTGATCATCTTTCACTTTGGCTTTTCTCTTTAGCTACCAGAAATGTTAGAAAATAGACATAATTTCTATGCCAGGATTAATATTTTTAAACCACAGAATATTGTCCACGTGAAAGGAAAGTAAATCATGGAGGCCTGGTTCATGGTGCTGTGGAGGTAGGATGTGGAGAGTCTTTTTCAAACCATCTTCCAAAAAGAGCCGCCACTAAAAGTGGTTTTGACAGGCCTTTCTCACTTATCATCTGTCCATCAGGCAAAACCTGGAGGTTAAAACAAAGTATACATTTTAAAATCACACGTGCAAAACTTTTATTGGAGAAGGAATATGCTTGAGAATACAGACAGCTTAATCGCTGAAAATTAAGCATAGCAGCTTCCAATCAAGATTTTTTTTTTATTTTTTTGCCTTATGCAGCTTGCTATCTGACAAAACAATCCAGTTTCATCAATCTCTACTGTTGCCTGTTCTAAATAAAGATAACATCTGGTTACTCACTGATCTTGGAGGGGAAATGGCCGGGTTTGTTTGGAGGCCTCTGTGATTCATAATCCTGATACTTTTGGGGCCAGAATTACAGGTGATGTTTGGCAGCAATGTTTTGTCACAAATTACAGTATAAGCACATAGAGGACAAGGGTTAGAACTCGTTCAAATATGAAGACAGACTTGAGGTACAGGGGTTTACTCTTTGATTCTCAGTATAGGCCTAAACTATAGCATGGAGCCTAGATGGCAACAGAAGTGTCTTCTAGCAGGACATGGTCAAACCTTCTCTTTATTATAAAAAGGTAAATGTAAAGGTTCTCACACATATGTGCTAGTCATTGCCAATTCTAGGGGGCGGTGCTCATCTCCGTTTCAAAGCTGAAGAGCCAGTGGTGTCCAAAGACATTTCCGTGGTCATGTGGCTGGCACGGCTAAATAGCAAAGGGGCATGGAACACTGTTTCCTTCCCTATTTTTCTACTTGCATTTTTTACATGCTTTCGAACTGCTAGGTTGGTAGAAGCTGGGACAAGTAACAGGAGCTCACCGCATTACGCGGCACTAGGGATTTGAACTGCTGAATTGCCAACCTTTCGATCGACAAGCTCAGCTTCTTAGCCACTGAGCCATCACGTCCCTCTCTCTTTATTATGAGCTTAGAAATTAAAAACATAGGGACTCAGTTTGTCTTTCGTGGCTAAATAATTTAGTCCACAACCATAGAGAACAGGCATGGAACGTCAATGGGCTAGACTGGCCTAATGTAGCCTGCTTTAGATGAAACCCTCAGCCCTTCCAGCAAAAGCTGTTCTTCACCTACCACTGTCATGTAGATCCCAGTTCAGAGGAGAAGGAGGAGTTGAAACCAGGACCATCCAATGGGGATGGCACATCTCCTATAGAATGTTTGGAGAGGTCAGGGGATGAAGGTGATGCTGTCCCAGGCCCCTCAGGCATTGGGAGAGGTGGGTTGACCAGACAGGAGCTTCCTGCCATCACAGACATCGGGGGGGGGGGGAGGATCTGCTGCAGACAGACGGTGGTGATGAGAGGCAGCAGATCCCTCTGATGAGGAACAGTTACAAAGGAAGTCTGCAAGCTGCTCAGGAGAAGGTCTCCCTGCCCCTCCTGACAAGGAATACCTGGCTAGGGTTGACTTAAGCAAAGGCCGGGGGGAGGGGAGGAGATAGTCTTCATCAGGAACAATTGTTTGCTTTGGCATGCACTCCCCCAGTCTTGGAAAAACTCAGCCTTGACTCATGCTTTGCCAGTGCTTTGCCTTGTGCCTTTGCCTGGTCAACTTGACTTGCTCTGTGGACCTTGACTCTGGACCTTGTCCCGTGAACTTGTCTTTGGATTCTCTTTGCCTTTGGGAATTGGTTTTTGTTGCTTGCTGGTTTTTGTTTGTGGCTGCCTTCAGGGAAATTTGGGGTGGAGCCTTACTGGGCCGTTGTAGGGCTGTTTGTTGTGGAATTTAATAGAGCAATAAAGGACTCTATTGAAGTCTGTGGCTGCCTAGACAATCTGGGTCATAACACACTATTGCTTTTCCAGTGGTTACTTACTGGATATAATGGGTGCAAGTCTTCTTCACTGAAGGAAAATAATATATTAGATGAATCACACGGCAGAGTCGTCAACTAATGATATTAGAAAAAAACGGTTGCCAAGAAACAATGGATGGAAACTAATCAAGGAGAGAAGCAACCTAGTACTAAGAAGAATTTCCTGACAGTTTGGACAACTAATCCATGGAACAACTTGCCACCAGAAGTTGTGGGTGCTTTGGACACTGGAGGCTTTTAAGAAGAGATTGGACAACCATTTGTCTGAAATGGTATAGGGTTTCCTGCCTAAGCAGGGGGTTGGACTAGAAGACCTCCCAACTCCTGTTCTGTTCTGTTCTGTTCTGTTCTGTTCCATAGAGACTAGTGAAATTGCAGATAACATAATTAAATGTTAAATTGCTTTTAACATAATCACAACACCATTCTTGTAACTGCGTATGTATTTTTCAAGTGGTTTATTTCTTAACCTAAAAATATCTCAAGAAGTCAATATGCTTGCTGAAGTTTAGAAACTTACCTTAAATTCTCCAGGAGCCAGTTGGGTCCCACTGAGTAGCACTTCAGGAAACACATAATTAGTGTTAAATGAGCCACTGAGGGAAAAGAAATTGAACCTGGTAACAGCAGTATCAACTCGCTGGCCACATGATTTCAGCTCTGTGCTGTTACACTTCAGGAGTGTGCAGATCTACAGGCAGAGGGGAGAAAAAAGACTTACATGGAATCAGGTCATCCAAAATGAAGAATAACAGCCCATGCTGTCCCCAACAGCTGGAACAATCTACACTACTACTAAACACTTATGCATTAAAATTATTTTTATTGCCATTTCTTCAGCTGAAAAGATTCCTGGGTGGATTTATACAACCTCAAGCAATATAGAGTACTCTATTTTCAGGAGATTGCTAAAACTAAAAAAAAAAAGAGTGAAAGAGCAAATAACTCTTAGTGCAAGCCCTTCAATATTATTTTTGCAACCTGTCCTTTAAAAGTTGTACATATTCCTCTAGCAAGTCTTTTCAGGGTCCCTATTCTTTTAGATATAATGAAGCTATTAGGAATAGTTCATTTTTTAATTTCTGAGTGACGTATGACAGTTCTATGAGAACTGTTATACGTCACTCTTTTATATAATCATCTCATAGAATGGTTATAACTAAAATATGTGTGTTTCCAGAACACCACATGTTACACCCCAGCTCTGTGAGCTGCATTGGTTGTCAGTTTGCTTCCAGGCCCAATTCAAGGTGTTGGTCTTAACCTTTAAAGCCCACCTTGGCATGGGACCCGGTTATCTGAGGGATCACCTCTTCCCAATTATATCAGCCCAGCTCATCATTTCGTAAAGTCTTCAAGACCTAGTTATGTCACCAGGCCTGAGGCTCCCAGGGAACCAGAAAATTGCTTAAAATGGTTCCATTATTGAGGTGGTCATTTTTATCCTCTTGTTTGCCTAGTGGAGTTTTATTATTTGTTTTTTATACTATTTATTTCTTAATGGCTGTGGGTGTGTTTCATCTGATTGTTATATGCCATCAAGAGTCACTTTTGACAGCTATACAAATTTGGTAAATAAATAAGAATGGCGAAAAGACGGAAGAATAGTCTTATTTGTGTTGTTTGTGCGTATGTAGCCCTGACGGCTTTATCACGCTGAAAGGTTTTTTCCCCCTTCAATTCATAGAAAGTACTTTATCATAGAAAGTTTCCCCACCCCACTCCCTTCCATTCAGTAGAAAGTATTTTATTCAGGTCAGGTATACCCTGAGGCAATGAAGCAGATTTTGCAGGCATCCAATACTGATGCTGAATGTCAAAGCTATTTATATGCCTTTTGGCTTTTGCTGACTTTCTAAATAGCCTGCTGCCTTCCGCTGTGGTAAAAGATGCCGGCAAGAAGGATAGTTTAACTCAAAATCTAACTGTTGACAACATGCCTTAGTCAGAACAATAACCTACTCCAATTGAGATATAGATTCCTGCTCTTCTCCCTTCCATACACGAAAGTCTCACAACCCATCATGCCCCATCGAGTCCTTTACCTGCAAATAATATTCTCCTTCAATCACATGAAGCCCATCAAAAACACCCAAAGCATAAAATTCATCCTCTTGTTTCTCTGCCATACTGTAGTTCAAATAACAGCACAGGTTTTTCTGGCAGACGGTATAGTTTCCTGCCTCTTGCGAGAGTTCTGTAAAGGTGAAATCATCAAAATAGATACTGCTGTGAAATACTGGGCTCTCTGGTGAGAAATGTTGAAGCCCTGATGCATACAAGCTCCAGTTGAAAGGTGGAGGGTAGGTGGGAGAAAGACGGGGATGTGCCTCAATTTCTGCAAGCAAGAGTTTGCCATTCTGGCTTTCCATATCAAAGTGATATGCCTTCGGACCATTGGGTGTAAAAATGCCACTCCCTGTGAAGACAAAAAAGATGGACAGATCTGTTCATTGTTCTACTGGTAGATCAGAACTGTAATGGAATGCAGCTTGTCAAGTTCTTTCTAGAAACTGGCTTATGAAAATTTTGCAGAACCTGAAACAAAACCAGATCCTGGTGAGTGAATACAAGAGGCCTGGATTTAGAACATGGACGATTCAAAATTCTAATCCTGATCAGTTCAGGAATCTGTTTCTTAAACAATTGTTCAGCTTCATCCTGCGCCTGAAGGGGCTTCTTGGTGTCCCTCAGAGAAGGAATAGCAAAAGGAATACAGGTAGTCCTCACTTACTGACAGAAGATGGGGCCAGAAAGTCTGTTGCTAAGGTGATGCAGTCATAAAGTGAAATGTCTCATGATTCATGCCAATCTACATCGGTTTATCAGTTCCAGCTGTGATCATTAAGTGAATGCTATGTGGTTGTTAGGCGTGACCTCATGTGATCGCTATGTGATCTCCTTCTGGCTTCCCCATTGACTTTGCTTTCAGGAAGCCAGAAGGGAAAGTTGTAAACGGTGATCACATGACCACAGTTCCCTGCAACATTGTAATTGTTAGCCAGTTATCAAATATCCAAATTATGATCATGAAATTGTGGGGATGATGCAATGGCCACAAATTCAAAGACCAGTTGAATTTTTCACTTTTTTCAGCACCATTTAGCATCAATTTCAAATGGTTGCTGAATGAGTGGTTGGTAAGTGAGGACTAATGAAAAGCATCCAGTCTTGCCTTTGAAAAAAGCCACTTGTGGATCTCTCCCATGTATCCAAATGGATACAGAAAAGTCACAAGAATGATCTGTGGAGCAATAATTCCAGATGTCAGCGTTCCAGAAAAAAACCCACTCCAAGTAAAGACGCGGAAGCAAGCATTTTCCAAAGTCGTCTTTACTAAAATAGGCAAACTGGCACATCTGGGAAAACCCGAATCTGAAAAGGCCGAGTTTTCCTTCATTGAGTCAAAACTCCCAAAACCATCCCCTTTTCCACCCAGTCGGTCACATGCTCCAATCAACGTCCGTTCCATCCCGATCCAGCCCCCTGACCACTCCTTCTCCAGATGCGGGATCCCCTGACCTTGACCGACAGGGAGAATGCTATTATGTCTACTAACCCCCTCTCCTACTTTACCACACATGAGAAGGTGGCAGCATTGGAGCTTCCGGCCTAATATGGCTTCCAAAGCTGACACCAGATACCAAGAAATTCATGTAGCTACAGATTTCAGGAAATAGTATTTTTATGCTAACTTCAAAGGTGATGCGGTCTGGCATGGGATACATTTTTGTCAGTTTTTTGATTCTCCTGGAATAATTAAAAAGGAAGTTTTTAAAGTTTTTAAAAAGTTATTTTTTTTGTCCATCTAATTTTTTGTACCACAGCTTTAGCCAGTCCCTGAATTCATTTTTGTATAGCCCTTATAACCTCCTCTAACTGAGCCACTGAATTTTATCACTGTGGCTGATAAAAATCAGAAACAGTTTTTCTAGTGGTTCTATATTTTAATATAGGAACGATACATATTGAACCTTAATAATGAAATAACACCCTACAAAAAAAGTCCTAGACTTATCCATGTTTGTGTGATGCCTCTTTTTATGTTTATACAATTGCCCTGTCTAAAACAAATGATGAATTAAGAGTTGGAGCCAACAGGAGATTGTTTCTTCCTTGATCCTTGAGTGTCAAAACTTCCTTGGCATATTCATACCTAATTTATATTTGGCTAGAGCAATTTTCAAATGCAATTATTTAACTATCAAGCAGAGTTTTATAAAACAGAATTTAAGCCATTTTCTTCCAGTTCCTCCCTCTCTATGTTCTTCTGATTTTGTTCCCATTGTGCTGACTCACTTCCCTTTTTATTCTTTACGTTCTGTCAACATGGTCTCTATAGTATTATGCTGAGTCACTTCCAAGTTGTTATATTCCCATCCCAATGTTTTGCTATATTTTATTTATTTAAAACATTTATATAGCCACCCATCTAATAACCAACTCTGTGTGTCTTCCAATCAAAAGTTAAAACAGCATAATGGCCGTATTAAAACTATAAAACTAAGCACATTAAAAACATTTATACAGCCACCCATCTAATAACCAACTCTGTGCGTCTTCCAATCAAAAGTTAAAACAGCATAATGGCCGTATTAAAACTATAAAACTAAGCACATTAAAAACATTGAAAGCAATGAAAACCTGGCACCAAATCAAATATAATACACCATCTCTCATCATTAAAATAGCAATAGCTATAGCACCAAGACTTATATACTGCTTCATAGTGCTTTGCAGTCCTTTCTAAGTGGTTTTGCAGAGTCAGCCTATTGCCCCCCCCCCGTCCTCATTTTACCGACCTTAGAATGCTCATCAGCAATAATAAATTTTGTTTTCCACTGTGTTTGCCTATACATTATATGCTTATTTTATACATGTTGATAAGCCTCAGTAAATCACAACAGTTGGATAGATTCTCATTACATGCTAAGCCATGAACTATGGTTCCAGAGCATTAAAGCTGAGGGCATGTCAAGTAAGACAAACAAACCACCTTATGATTTTCTGTGAGGTATTAAGCCAGTCATTAGTATGCATTCATTTATATGCATTATGCATATTAAGATCTAATTTTAATAGATCTTAATGATCTTTAGGAGCCTGAGTGGCATAGGAGGCTAATGCCTCCTACTAAGGCAGCATTTAACATCCAGCTGCCTGCAATTACTGCGAGTTCAATTTTCACCAGGCTCAAGGTTGACTCAGCCTTCCATCCTTTCTAAGGTGGGTAAAATGAGGACCCAGATTGTGGGGGCAATAAGCTGACTTTGTATAAAATATACAAAAGTATGAAGGCTATTGCTTAACGCATTGTAAGACGCCCTGAGTCTCTGGAGAAGGGCGGCATATAAATAAAAAATTTAAAATTTTTTTTAAAAAACCAAGTATAGAAAGATTGTAATTACCAGTAATGTCCAAACTGGGTTTGTGTATATTAGCTGCAAGGATATTCACACGCATTCCCATTGCCCAGGCTGAGTAATATTGAACAGCAGACAAAAGGGGTAGAGTATTTAACCAAGCAGTTGGAAAAAGGATGGTGTCCACCTTGAATTTTTCCACCAATGAGATGGCAGGTTCACGAAACTGAAGCATATCAGCACAAGTGAAAACGCCAAACTTCCCAAAGGAGGTGTTGAAGTTGACAAACTGTGGCTCCTTCGCAAAATTGAAGTGGATTTCTGGGGCAAAAAGGTTGTACTGTTTATAAAAGGGGGATGGGGGGTAAAGAGAGACAGAGAGAAAGACAATTTATATCATTAGAAGAAAAATATTCCATAAAAACAGGAACGAACACATGTGATGCTGATGTTTTTCTATTACATATCTGTACTTTATTGCTTCCCTTTACAATGTTATAAAAGAAACAATCAGGAAAAACTAAGTTATTGATAATAACTGGATTTTATATTCTCAAAACAAAGAGATTAACCCATGAATGTTTCATGCTTCAAGTAGCACTTGGAGCAATCCTTGCTCCTTGAAGCTCTTATGGAAAACTCAGGTGAGAGTATATGTTTCTTTTAATTAAAATACAGCAGCATTACTTTATATTTTGTACCGTGTTTACACAGAGGACTGTCTGACTGATAGCGCTACCATGTTTAGATGGCAACTAATGGCCATTACAACATTTGAAGCCTATATTAGTCACCCTAATAATAGTTACCTTGTGATAACGGGCCAGAAACTTTCCTTCTGAATCATAAACAACATTGGTATTGTACTGATAGCGACCATCCCTGGGACACTTTGGATCACTGGAGTTGCACGGTTTCTTGTCGCCCATGTTGGCAACCACATAGATGCCATAATCCTTTGCCATGCAACTAAGCCTTTTCTGCACCGGGTTAAATCCAAACCTAAAATGGAAAAGAAGAATTGAATGAGAAAGGCAGTATCTAGGAACTAGAAATCTGGCAGATCGATCCACAGTGCACAGATACTAGCTTGGTAAAATGCATTCTTGCCGAGCTGGGATAAGGGAGGGAGGGAGGGAGGGAGAAATTTAAATGCTGGTTGATTCGAAAGTAGCAGGCGAGAGAAGTCAGCAGGGTAAATTATGAAAACAGCATTGTATTGTCAGGGTGCACATTTTGCCCTTCTGCATCTTGATATTGCATGCCTGGATGATAGGGCTGGAGCTTGTGTCATGCAATTGCTGATTTTCGTTTGGATGAAAACCTCTGATTCTGCAGATCCCTTTCTTCAGAAGTATTAACAGCCTTAAAGATCTCTCTCTCTCTCTCTCTCTCTCTCTCTCTCTCTCTCTCTCTCTCTCTCTTTGAGTAAGAACAAACAAATAACATATTTTCAAGGAAATCTTAACCAAAAATTATATATTGACATCTTACTATATCAATGGTGACTAGAAAAGTGACCCCAGAAGAAGAGGCAAATTTATTACCTGTGGTTGGTTCATATTTTGTATAACCGTTTGCGTCTTCATAATATATATCAAGATTGGGGCTTGTATATTCTTTTGCAGTGTATACATTTATTCTACATACTAAAACTAAAACTAAAATGGGTGAAACATTGCATTAGTCTGCCAGTAGTTCTAGATTGGCAGTTCTGAGAATTTCTAGTCAGGCTGTACTGATGGAGGAATTCTGAGAGTTACAAGACCCATTCTTCTGAGTGACACTTGGCCTCTGGTCAGGTCACAGCTGACCAGAATTCTAGAGTTAACTAATATTATAACATCCCTGCAGCCCTAAGATAGAACTGGCTGTGACTTTGCTATAAATATTCATCCAAACTATTGAGATTCAGTTACTCATCTCAATTGACAGTAACACTTTACTTAATATTATCAATAAAATATTTCCCAGTAAATGATAAAATGCTGACAAGATGTTGGGGTTTTGTTTTTGGTTTTTTTGAAGGTTTAGTTTCAGTGATGCCATATAGCTTGGATTGTAACAGTGGTGTGCTGGAGCTGATTTGTATCTGGGATTTTTATTTTGAGCCAATTGATAACGCAGCCACCACACCTAGTGTGCCAATCAGCTGTTCCACGGTTAGGGGTTTGGCAGTGGTAATGAAGCCAGCAGAACTGGTTCTTAAACATTCAGCAGCACATCATTGCCTGTAAGTGAGTGACCATGCAAAACAGGGAGTATCTGCTGTTGTGTCACTGTGATCTTTTATTAATAAAGTGACTCAGATTCCCTGAATTCTTGACTGTGCCTGGATAGGGATTTGTTTTACCCTGCAAACTCTGATGAGGCAGGTAGGGTGTTCTCTTGTGAACTCTGGTACCTCTGGCTTGGATATACAGTCCTTCTAGCTTCTTCAGGAGGCTGGGAAGGGGAAAGTAACTGGATCTAGAACTGTGATGGCGAATCTATGGCACGCATGCCAGAGGTGACACGCAGTGCCCTATCTGTGGGCATGCGAGCTGTTGCTCCACCATGCATGCGCATGCACCTCCCACCGGCCAGCTGGTCTTCGGGTCTCTGCTGTGCATGCATGGGGGTGGGGCACATGTGGGGTGTGTCATTTGTGCATGTGTGGGTGGCAGGGTGCATGCGCAGGACTATGTGGGGGAGTGGGGTGTACATGGGAGCGCATGCACAGGGGATCGGGGTGCATGTGAGGGGGTGTTATGTGTGGGTGCGCAGGGCGTATGCAAGGGGTGTCGCATGTGCATGGGGGGAGTGGGGCACATACGCTGGGCCATCACATGCGCATGCGCAGGGGTGGGGCATATTGCATTTTGGGGCTTTGGGCACTTGGTCTGGAAAAGGTTAGCCATCACTGGTCTAGAAGATAGTCATTAGGAGAAGGGATCAAATTGCTAATTACTTTGAAGGTGGCAGTGGATTGGCCCCTGCTGTAGAGAACTTCCCTGGGTTCAGCTACACTGGACAATTACTGTCCTACCTCCACCCTACTTTTTTCTAGGAAAGGCTGCTGGGAAGGTGGTAGGGCTTGAATTACAAGGTGCCCTAAAGGGAATAAATTGTCTGAACTCCTTACACGTCACAATTCAGACCAGGGCATCAGATCGTGAAGGGCTCAATTGTTTTGATGGATGACATCTCTGGTGGATGACATTTTTCAAGACCTGGACTGGGGAAATATGTCCTTTCTAAACCAACTCCTGGTTTGTTTCTACTGAACATGGGATCCTTTTGAATTGTCTGCAAGAATTAGGAGTAAAGAGTATTTTTCTATTACAATTCTGATCCGTTCTAAGTAGGTAAAAGCAGCTAGTGGGTGGCAGGGAACAGAAGTCTGCTCAGTGAACCCAGCACTGCAGGGATCATCCCTATCACCTGTACTTTTTGACTTTTGCATAAAATTATTGGAAGACGCTACCCGTTGCTTTGGATTGAATCAGTGGTATAGAAAGTAATGAAGATAATCTTGAAGCTATACAGGAAGCTGTTGCTTAGGCAAAAGGGGATGAAATATTTTTCATCAAAATGTCTAGATGATATTTGGAAATTATACAGACAGATACCCACCACTTCACTGGAGTGTAAGAAGAGAGAGGTGGTATAGATTGATTAGATTTCCAAGATTCTATTGTTATAGCCAGTCTCAATTCAAGTATTGATATATAAGCTTTCCTGTGGAGTTCATTTTATGGTTTAGTCTACCTAGTGGGGCTGACATCTCTGCTGATAATATCCACATATTTCAACCCAGAGCCAGTCCAGAAGTCCAGTGGACTCTTGAACTGGTGTCTACACCAGGCTGGGTGGGATAGAGCAGGTTGAAGGTGAATTCCACCAAGACAGGAATGTTGTTTGTTCAGAAAACCTTTTAGCACTGTATCTGCTTGGGCCATAATATTCAGGGCAGCACTCCACTAAAGGAAATTAACTTGATTTTTTAACAGAGAATTATGTTCTCAGATATACAAAAGTGCAGTAAACTAAGGAATTTAAAATATGACTATATTACATGGGAAAAGCTATTGCCATACTGCCACCCAGTGACAGAAATCTGGACAGACAAGTTTACGACTTCTTATCAATTCAGTCTGGTACAATATTTTTAGAACTCCATAATTCTCCACATAAAATAATAAAAGAAATCCACAAAATGTGTATGAACATTTTCTGTCAGAGACTTGTTTAATTATGGCAATATACTTCCCAAAGAACCCAGCTTTAATAAATTTAAATACAGAAATAATTTTTTTTAAATGAGAAATCAAATTTCACCGGGAATCACTTGCAAAACTCACATTTTAACAGCATTTCCTAATTGCTGTTAATCATACTCAAACAAAACTGAAGAAAAGCATAATAACATATTCTATATATGAGGTAAATAAAGTTGTGTGGCTATTCTTAATTATCCAACCAGCTATAATTCTGCCTTTACAGTACAAATACAGATTGGAATCACTGTTGTGTACATACAAGAGCATTAGAAAAACCGACTATTAGTTCACTATAAGATTGGAGAACTGTGCTTATAAGTAACTGAGACTCATTATACTACTTTGTATATTGAGCTTATTTATTAAATCTATATGCTACCCATCAGCGGTGGGTTTCCAATATTTTTACCACCGGTTCGCTCCCTGTGCACGCCTTCTGCGCATCCACCTGATCTTCTGTGCATGTGCTTTGCTTGCTCACATGCTTTCCGTGCATGCGCCTGGCCTGAAAAACATGCCTAAATAGGACGTCATAGAGCCAGAGCATGTGGGTTCGCCTGAACTGGTACGAACCGGTTGAATACCATCTCCTCTACCCATCACACTAGCCAAAGTGTCTCTTCACCTTCAAGGAGATTCTACTTAGATTTGATGAGATTACCTTTCTGGATCATTGCACGGAATCCAGTTTACTTCAGGATCTGGTATATCCTCAAGATAAGGATAAAGTGTTTCCCGAGTAAAGACCCACCCAAAAATGCCATATTCAGAGGTCACAATGATATGGGCTCCCTACAAAAAGAAAAGAAGAAGAATGCCAGTTCAGTGAAGAGATTCCACTGCTTCCAAGTACAAAGAAGATGGAAGTTACTATCCTTGCATGTGTTTTACCTGTTCAGCAGCTGTTTTGATGGCTTCTTCTAAGATGTCTAGATTTCTGTTCATTAAATTCAGGGCTTCTTCTGGAGAGACAAGTTTTGGTGTGGGTCCTGTAAGTATAACAGCATGCTCATAGACGGCAGCACGGAATGTTTCCACAGCAGAGGCCCCAACAATAACCGCAGTCAGGAAGACAACCCAAAGGTGAGGCTGGAAGGCAGCCATGCTTACAGAGCCTAATTCTGGCTCAGACTAAAATCAAATGGGAGGTCTGTTTATCTTAATAAGAAGGGAGGGATGGAGTTATTTGGTGAGTGACAATTTCCCTGTTACATCATCAGCTACTCTAGGAGAAGAGTATATTGCAAAATGCAGTGATTACCACATTACATCCTTTGTATCCAAACTTCCTGAAAGTAGAATTATCTTTATTAAGAAACATATTAGAAGAGATAGAGGCAGCATTCAGTTCCTGAAATGAAGTCAATTTGATCTACCTGACACTGTAACTGGGAAATTCCCCATTCAGGTTTCAAAGACACTTGGTAGAAAAAGTCAACCAATTACTTTGTATTCCACAATCAGATCAGAAGCATAATTTTTTCTAAAAAATTACAAGAGATAATAGGAAATGTTATAGGGGGCCTGTTAAGCCAGTACTTCTGGTAAAATCTACAAACTAGATTTCAGTAAATGGAGAGGGCACTTAACCTTCCCTTCTCACCAGAGTCATTTTTGTGTGTGTCTGTGTGGTGGGAGAAGTTGAGTCCAGGGGTGAAATCCAGCAGGTTCTGACAGGTTCTGGAGAACCGGTAGCGGAAATTTTGAGTAGTTCGGAGAACTGGCAAATACCACCTCTGCCTGGCCCCAGAGTGGGGAGGGAATGGAGATTTTGCAATATCCTTTCCCTAGGAGTGAAAAGGGAATGGGGATTTTGCAGTATCCTTCCCCTGCCACGCCCACCAAGCCACGCCCACCAAGCCTCACCACGCCCACCAAGCCACGCCCACAGAACCAGTAGTAAAAAAAATTGGATTTCACCACTGGTTGAGTCCAGGGGTGAAATGCTCCTGGTTCGGACCGGATCGCCCGATCTGGTAGCGATGGAGGTGGGTGGTTCGGAGAACCGGTAGCAAAATCCCTGCCTCCCCCATTGCCCAGCTGAGCTGCACAATCATCAGAGGCTTTTTTATTATTTTTAAAAGCATTTTTTCTACAACCTTTTGGCAAGGTCTAAAGAGGCATCTAATGACATTAGTTACAAAGTGCTCATGGTTCCATGATCCAGCAGTTTTCAACATCTGATGACTTCCTGATCGCAGCTCCCTTTCTGGTACATTTCCTGGTAGGCTTCAAATACGGTAGTCTTTGTTTGTCCCCTTAAGGTATTTCCTCTCAATTAAGCCTTTTTTGGTTAAGGTTACAAAACCTGCTTTACAGCTACTTGGTGACATTCTAAAATTCTCACTCTCAGAAATGTACACACCTGCACACAGAATGCTTTCAAAAAGGTTCTTCTTAGCTAAGTTATATAAAAGTTATCAATACCAATATTTCTTAAATTCTTTAAAATTATAACATATTCTTCTTCTTTCTATAATCTATCTGTTCTAATAATCAAAGCCATAAATCGCAAGTTTATTATTTTTCCCAGTTTTATGCAAAAAGTCCATAAGAAGCTTCGAGTCATCAATAAATGTAGGTCGCATTGCACTCATGTTGAAAGCATTGATGTGCTTCTGGATTGAAAGGATTAGCCGGTGACATCATCACTGTCTGGGGGAAGCTCAGTTGGGGGAAGCCCAGTTTCATGTCCCCACCAGGAGCTGGAGCAAAGGATGGGAGCTCCCCCGCCCCATGGCAGCGCTTGGGTCTCGAACTCAAGCTTCCTAACCTTCAATAAATGTAGATAATGTCTTTTCTTTTTTCAAAGAAGTCAGTTTACTCTTTTCAATAAAATGTGTCAAATTTACCAACCAGTCCTCCATAATGAAGAGTGTTGAATCTTTCCATTAAATTTTCAATTGAATAGTGATCTTTAATATCCTTTGTATCAAAGTATATATTTGAATCCAAAACTGTTTAGCTTTTTTACAAATCAACAAAGCATGAAAATCAGGATGTTCACATTTCAAATATACTTTTGAAGTGCCTTTATACATTCTAGATCAGGTGGGATCAAACTCGATTTCATTGAGGGCCACATCAGGATTGTGTTTGACCTCGGGGTGGGGGGTGGGGGTGGGGGACATGGCCAGGGTTGGCATGGCCAGCTTGACATCACTCATGTCACGGGTGCCTGTGGTGGCCTGAGCACTCTGCCAATGAAAATGGGTTCCCAAGCTCCATTTTCGGTTGTGACAGCCTCCCACAACCCTCTGCCAGTGAAAATGGAGCTCGGGAGGCCACACATGGCCCTCCCGAGCTCCATTTTCAGCTGGGACGGCCTCCTGAAACCCTCTACCAGTGAAAATGGAGCGCGGGAGGGCCATGTGTAAGCTCCATTTTGGGCTGGGACAGCCTCCTGCAGCCCTCTGCCAGTGAAAATGGAGCTTGAGAGCTCCGTTTTCACTGGCAGAGGCACCATGGGCCAGTCCTTCACTGCTTTCAAGATGGCCCTGTGGACCAGATCTAAACACCCTTAGATCTGCCTTAAGTTTGATACCCATGTTCCAGATAATTTCTTTAGTGTCCTATACCAACAACACATTATTTTATAAAAAATATCTTTGAATCATAACACAATATATCCTGTTTCCCCCAAAATAAGACATCCCCTGATAATAAGCCCAATCGGGTTTTTGAGCTCATGGCAATAAGGCCAAGTGCTTATTTCAGGGTTCAGAAAAATATAAGACAGGGTCTTATTTTCAGGGAAATATGGTACATTTCAACTCTTTTAACTACATATTTCCCACTGAGATTTTCCCATCCCATCTTTATATCATGAACAAAATTATTAGCCCATTTTATCATATATTCTCTAACCAGTTTTTTCCTGTTTCAAATTTCAACAAAAGTTTATATATTTTTACAATTAATGTTCATCATCAATATGCAATTGTATTTCAAATTCTGTCTTACTTTGCTCCATAAGTATTTTTAACTATTTTAAATCTTTCAGCTAACTGTGGGAAAGAGTTACTTTTTCATCATTATTATAACTATGAACAATTGCTAGAAGAATCAAGCTGCTAAACAAGGACAATCTGTCTGCATCTCATCTTAAATATCCTGGCCTTCATTTCTCACTCCTCTAGTATCTCAGAATAGCTGTACACTAGCTTTGATTAAAGAAATTGTTTTCAAAACAGAAAATATTCATTTTAATACAAAGTGGGCTGAGACCAAGTATCATTTACTTCAGCTCATGGAAGCACAGCAATCTACAACTGTCACTCTACTTGCACTGTTGTTGAAAAATCAGAAAATATACAAATAAACAAAATTGTTATTTCCTACAAAATTTATTACTTTTTATTGTAAACCAGTAGGCAAAGTTTTAAGGATGGTACTACATTAGCACAATGCTCTTTGAAAAACATTAACAAAATAAACCCTCTGACCTACAGGTTGAGTAACCCAAGATCAGATTTTTAGTTCTTGGCCAAATACGCTAGTTGTGTGTCAATGCCTGGTATCTAGCCTTAGATTGGGTAAGAGTGGGCATATAGCCCACTGGTTTTGATTTTGCTCCTCAATGTACTGGAGAACAAATCTATTGCTTCTTGACAATGTGAATACGATTATCACATTTCCCCTCAAGTAAGGGATTCGACTGGAAGCGTCGTGGTGAGACAGTTGGAGAATTAGTGGGCTCTGATGAGCTCCACGAAAACCCAGACTGACGAACCGCTGCCGAGGGGGCTTTGGACCAGAACCATCCTGTAGGGACGGGGAAGAAGGAGAGGCACCTTGGAAGACCAAGAGGAACAGGCAAGTTCCTCAAAGGTCAGAGGAATCTCTCTCTGATTTGATGGCAGAGGCAGCAGCCATTGTGGCTGTCAAGAAGCTGCGGCAACCGGAATAAGTATTGAGCAGGAGCTATGAATGCAACGGAGTTTTTGAAGCCGGGTGAGTGACAGCCAACCCACAGGCGAAATAACAACAACAACAAAATTATTTTAAAACCTGAAACCCCCAGTGTAAAACTAGCGGCTAACGGGCATGGGGGAAGAAAAGAGGATGTAAGCAGAATTTAAAGGGACAAAAACCTGAAAAGAAAATTGATTTTTGAATAAAATTAACTGGAAAATTTTAAGAATTAGAAGAAAAAACCCCAAAAATTGACTAAAGGATTGGAAATAAAATAAATAGATCCTTTCTTGTTGAAGACTAAGAAAAATAAAAGACAATTGGATATTAAGCCCTGCAACACAGGTGCTCTATACCTAAAGATAAAATAAAGGAGAGGAAAAAAAGAGGGGAAAAGTATTGTTTTATTTTGACTGGACTATAAAACTGATTTGGTATCTTTAAAGTTAAAAAGAAGGAAAAAAGATTTTAGATTGTTAACAAAGATTGATACAAAATGGACAGTCTGTTAAATAATTAAGAGAATTGTGGATTCTAGAGATACATCCTCAGGAGAAAAAAGAGCATTGCAAGTTGGAATCCTTGTTTTGGAATACTTTGAACTATATCAGTGATAATACTCATGAGAACTTTCGGGGAGGATTGCTTTGTCTGCAAGTGGCTTGACTTTGGGGGAAAAAAGGAAAACAACAGAACTTTTAAATCTGGAACAATACTAATACAGAAAGAATAAAATGGCGCAGGAAATTAGAGAAATGATGGCAATGATGTACTCATTGTGGAAAGTGGAAATAAGAGGGATAATTACGATGCTACGTGGAGAATCGAAACTTGAGGATCCAAAAACTGAGAGAGAGCATGTTCAAGCTGACAAGGAAACAAAGATGGAGAAGCAAGACACAGAGACTGAAAACAAAGAAGAAGATAAAGACAATGAGATTAATTTTGGAAAATTAATTGAATATATGGACAGTAATAATAAAAAGGAGGTTTTTAGAGATTACATTGGGATTAAAAATGGAAAAACCAGAAAGGGCAGAAAGAGACAAAGAAGGAGAGAAGGGTGGAATAGAAAGAACACAAAAAATTTAAAGAATTACACTGGGATTAACAGTGAAAAGAAAAAAAAGAGAGAGGAAAAGGATGGGAAACAACAGGAAATGCAGGGCAAAATAGAAAAGTCCAGATTTGTGAAACACAGAATGATTACATTGGGATAAACAGTGGGATAAATAATGGGGACATAAGAAAAGGAGAAAAGAGATGAGAAACAATGGGAAATTTAGGCCAAAAGAGGAGAGCTCAAGATTTCAAAGTACAAAAGAAAAAAAGGGGAAAGAAAAAGGTAAAAATAAAAATGGGAAGGGAGAAAAAGAAAAAGAAATGAAAGAGAAAGATGCTATAATTGAAATATGAAATGTAGTAAAAAAATGGGAAACCATATGATTGTAAAAATGAAATGAATAATAATTGGAATATTTGTATTGTATCTTTGAAATTTAGATAGTGATAAGCTTTGGGGTTTTTTACTTTTTTTAAGAAATATGAATAAGTTTAAATTGCAACAATTGAAATACCTTTAATGATATATGGTGGAAAGTAGAAAGGATTAAATTGTGTCTTGGATAACAGCTAGAATATTTTCAAAGTTAACTAGGGAAACCGTAACGGTTGAAATATTTTTAATTCTTTAATCCTATAATGTGATGAAAGTAGAAATGATTAATTGTAATAATTGAAATACTTCTATATCTATCTATATCTATATCTATATCTATATATCTATCTATCTATCTATCTATCTATCTATCTATCATCTATCTATCTAGTTATATAACTAACTGATCTATACTGAAATGTTGGATTTGTATTAGCAAAGGAAATGTACGTTATAAAATAAGTGGATTTATTATTATTATAAGAATTAAACAACTGTAACATTACATAACTAACCAATGTGAGGATAGATATACAAGTAGATGACAAGGGGAAGGGGTATAATATAGATAGAAGGGGAAAACTGAATTTGATTAAGATTAGAGGGAATGAAGGGTAATATTTGTTCTTTAAAAATAGATGAGAAATGAATATGGCAAAAAGTAAATATAGAAATTGTACCACCCGAATGATGCCCTTGATGTGATGTCCCAGTGTCTGGAGGCCATGCGGATCTGGATGGGGAGAAACAGGCTCAAACTCAACCCATCCAAGACCGAGTGGCTGTGGCTCCCGGCATCCCGATATAGTCAGTTGGTGCCACCTCTGACTATTGGGGGCGAGTCATAGGCCCCCACGGAGAGGGCTCACAACTTGGGTGTCCTCCTGGATGCACGGCTCTCCTTAGAAGAACATATGACAGCCGTGTCTAGGGGGCTTTTTATCAGGTTCGCCTGATTTGCAAGTTGCGTCCCTTTCTGGATCGGGACTCCTTGCGCACGGTCACTCATGCCCTCGTCACTTCCCACCTGGACTACTGTAATGCTCTCTACATGAGGCTCCCCTTGAAGAGCACCCATAGGCTCCATCTGGTCCAGAATGCGGCCGCGCGGGGGATTATGGGAGCATCATGGCGCTCCCATGTAACACCTCTCCTGCGCGAGCTGCACTGGCTCCCGGTGGTCCTCCAGGTGCGATTCAAGGTGTTGGTGACTACCTTTAGAGCACTCCATGGCTTAGGACCTGGATATTCAGAAGACTGCCTTCTGCCCCCGAGAGCCTCCCACCGGCCAGTACGCTCCCACAGAGAGGGACTCCTCGGGGTGCCATTGGTCAAACAATGTTGACTGGCGGCCCCCAGGGGAAGAGCTTTCTCTGTGGGAGCACCTGCCCTCTGGAACGAGCTCCTCCTGGAGATACAGACGATTCCGGATTTACGTACTTTCCGCCGGACCCTCAAAACTTTTTTATTTCAACAAGCCGGGCTGGCCTAACTCTCCAATTGTTTAATTTTAATTTAAATGGGGTATTTTAATTGTTGGGCCAAATTGTTTAATATATTTTTAATTGTTTTTAAACTTTTGTATTCTATGTTTTTTACTTTTGGCTGTTCACCGCCCTGAGTCCTTCGGGAGAAGGGTGGTATATCATTTTAAATATAAATAAATAAATATTTAACAAAGCGCAAAATTCTTAATATTGTCTAATCTATATATTAGCTGTTCTTACCTATACTTCAATAGATGTAAAATTGAATATCACAGTTTATGGAGAAACTGCTGATAGCGGTTTCATCTATCCCAAAACCAAACTAAAATAATTTCTGACTGAAATAGCTTAAAATATTCACCCATCAACAATCCAGACTTCACTTTACAGCTTAGAGCCTTAGACAATCAAAGACACTGGATTCATTTCCTAGCAATTAAGTCCTAACTTGGGTTGGTAGTAACTCTTCAAAAATGTTTGGTTCCTGGACAGATCTGAAAACTAATTTCTAAATCAATTCTAAGGAAGGCTTATCTATACCAGAATATTGATTATAGAGCAGTAGTGAAATCCAATTTTTTTTACTATCAGTTCTGTGGGCGTGGCTTGGTGGGCATGGTGTGGCTTGGTGGGTGTGGCAGGGGCAGAATACTGCAAAATCTCCATTCCCACCCCACTCTGGGGCCAGCCAGTGTTGGTATTTGTCGGTTCTCTGAACTACTCAAAATTTCCGCTACCGGTTCTCTAGAACCTGTCAAAACCTGCTGGATTTCATCTCTGTTATAGAGGCTATGAAAGCACGGCTGGACAAAATATTTGTTCTGAGAGTTCCTTAAGTTAAAGAAACTACTAACTTCTGAGAGCTTTGTTTTTGCAAAATGGGATAACTTATTGCAGCCAATCCAGAGAGGCCAACTCGCTATGGGACAATCCATGAGGGTAACTCAATGCAATAAATATTATCCACCACCGTTTCTTCTCATTATACAAAAAATAATAATCCTTTCCTCTTTTCCTTCTGTGGTCATGTGGCTTGCATGACAATACACCAAGGCGCACAGAACGCTATCACCTTCCCACCAAAGTGGTACCTATTTATTTACTTGCATTTGCATGCTTTCGAACTGCTAGGTTTGCAGGAGCTGGGGTAACTAACAGGCGCTGACCCCATTGAACGGGTCTTGAACTTGGGCTGTCAGCTTTCCATCTGACAAGCTCAGCCCTTTTAACCACTAAGTCAGGGCATCCTTTTTTTTTCAAGTTAGCACCCTTTAAAATGAATATCATGTTTCTTTCCCCACCCTGAACTGAAGCTTGCTTGCTCACTTGGTGAAATTAATTTTCCAGTTAAGTGGTGAATGATGAGTACTAAGAGTACCAACAGGATGTCTAATAGATCACACACACACACACACACAAAATCACAAGCATTTCATTTTGAAACAAAGCTTGCCTTTACTGCTTATCTTCTCAAACATGTCCAGTAATGAATACTGGACATTCAGTTAATGGATACTGGAGTAGATTAATTCATCGTATTTCACACTATAATGCCCCCCATTAATGACTGTGAAAGGAATAATGATGGAGGAAGGGGCTTCAAGCACCTACAATGTTGCACACACCTCTGATTAACAGGGCCATTTGCACCCCTCTTCAAATAAGCCAAATGTGCTCTATATCGCTGACACACAGAAGTAGCAGGATTTTGCAAGCCAAAGGCTGAAATATGCACTTCATGTCAAACATTTGCTGCACTTTTGGAAGTCTAAGCTTTAAATGTACGTTGAGTTCTTTGACTCTATGAGCTTTGGGTATGCATGCATGCGTTCTGTTTCTTCTTTCTTGATATTAACTTTCAGAAAGTGTATAAAAAAGGGAAAAGATACAAATGCATGTACAGAATGCAGTTCCATATCAACGTCCAGTAAACAGACCAAACCAAAGTAGGATCATTTGAAATAATACTTTATTAGTTTGCATTCTTTGTGCGTGTCCCTATATCAAAGTATCAAAGTCACCTTTTGTGCAAACTACTTTTACTCTGTAAATCTCTTTGACAGTCTTTCCCAGTGCAACTTTTTCAAAAGACCACTATAGACATGAAAAAAGGCAAAAATTGGAATGGCTTTTCTAATGATAAAATGGCACGTTATTGTCTAATTAGAGGCTAATCTTTTATAATCCAAAAATTGTGAAGGGGGATTTTGAAAGAACTACATTTCATGACATTTACTTGGTCTTTTGCACATTATGCTCTTAAATTTGCAAATGAAGTTAGATTTAAACTGGCAATGAGAAAAAACATCCCATTAAGTTCCATTCAATAAAAGAGTCCTCTCTTGCACTGAACCAAGATGAATTCCAGGACGGGTCCTATGCAAAATGAAAAGAAAAAAAAATGTTCTCAGCATATCGGACAATACAAAGACAAAGAGGCAATACAAGCACACTTTTCTCATCATTGGGCATATTATTTTGCGTAAACCAACAAAGAAATTGTATTACACTGTGGAAACTGGCTGCAAAAACAATGACATTGCTTTACAAAGTCCACTCACAGGTAGCTATAAGATAGATAGATAGATAGATAGATAGATAGATAGATAGATAGATAGATAGATAGATACATACATACATACATATATATATATATATATATATGTCTGATTCATGTGGGAAACCCAGAAAAGAGCACTGCTGTAGAGAAGGTGGCTATGTGGCAGCTTCAGAGGACTCTGGAAGAAGTGGATTATCTGGACCAGTGGTGGATTGCCCCCGGTTCGCACCTGTTCTATAGAACCGGTAGTAAAACCGGTGGGAGGGCCAACCCACCAACCCCGACGTCATCAAAACGCTTCTGTGCATGCACAGAAGAGTGTGCATGCAAGCGAAGCAAGCACGCATGCGCGGCCCCACTGTGAACCAGTAGTAAATATAAGTAGAATCAGTGGTGGGATTCAGCCGGTTCGCACCACTTCAGGAGAACCAGTTGTTAACTTTCTGAGCAGTTTGGTGAACTGGTTGTTGGAAGAAATTATTAGGGCAGAGAACCGGTTGCTAAATTACTTGAATCCCACCACTGAGTAGAACCCACCCCTGATCTAGACCCCTTTCAATCAGGATTCAGGCCTGGATATGGGACTGAAATAGCATTGATCACACTGCTAGATAATCTCTGGAGGGACAAGATGGGGGTGGGTGTGTCCATTGGATGACCTCTGGCAGGAGTGGGATAGGGCTGGTGCATCCATCCTTGCTCTTCTTAACCTCTCAGTGGCTTTCGATACCAACAAACAGTAGCAATCTGGACGAGGGCAGAAGACATGATATTGTACTGGTTCTCTTCCTTCCTCTGGGATTGGTTTCAATCAGTGTTGATAGGGGAGAAGAGATCCAGCCCACAGACCCTACTTCATAGGGTGCCGCAGAGCTTAGTACACTCCTGTTTAATATCTAATTGAAGCCACTGCATAAGGTCATTTAACAGATTAGGTGAGATGCTGATAACACTACTCAGCTTTATATTCTGGGTGTGCTATAGAGGTTCTCTCTGTGTCTAGAAGTTATGAGGCCTAGATGGGGCACAGTAGGCTTCAGCACAATCCAAACCAGACTGAGTGGCTCTGGGTTTTTGGAACTCCTCCTTAGGACCCTTTCATATTTGGCTTTGTATGAGGTGGTACCTCAAACCTGTGCATAATCTGGAGGTCTTCCTGGATTTGCAGCTCTGCTCCAAGAGCAGGTGGCAGGAGTGGCTAGGAAAGGCCTTTGCACAACTTCAGGTTGTGCGTCAATTGCATCCGTTCATGGACTGAGGGGTCCTATTCACAGCCACTCATGTCTTTGTGGCCTCCAGATTGACTATTGCAAATCGCTTTATATGGGACTGTCCTTGAAGAGTATTTGGAAACTTCAACTGGTGCAGAGAGAGGTGGCATGGGCAGTTATTGGTGCCAGTTAGTTAGCACATCTAACACCATTGCTTTGGGAGCTGCAATGGTTTCTGGTGTGCATTTGGGTGCAATTCAAGGTGCTGTCTGTCACTTTTAAAGCCTCTCATGGCTTGGGACTGGGTTACTTATGTCTCTCCCCAATGGTATCTATCCATCTTATTAGATCTGGTAGGAGAGGCATGCTCTGAGTACCATATCCTAAGCAGTGTTAGCTATTACGGACCAGAAGGGCAGTATTTTTCTGCCATGACACCCACCCTTTGGAATATCATTACCCCTGAAATTAGACTGGCCCCATCCCTGTTGGCTTTTTGTAAAGCCCATGCCTGGGTCTCTGGGTACGGAATGGGACACTTTTGTGCGGCTAACTCGCCACAGCCAACTTGCCACTGCCAATTCTCCCTGACTAACTCGCCAAGGCCAACTCACCATAAGACAACTCACTGTAGACAATTCAACAGTACAAGTATTTAAAAATTATTTTTTGTCATTCATTTTCATTCTGTCCCTCCTTTGGCATCTTTTCTTTAATGATTCTATTCTACCATTTCTTCAATATTTTTTTTTTATTCTTATTTATATGCCGCCCTTCTCCGGAGACTCAGGGCAGCTTACCATGCATTAAGCAATAGCCTCCATACTTTTGTATATTTTATACAAAGTCAGCTTATTGCCCCCACAAACCGAGTCCTCATTTTACCCACCTTAGAAAGGATGGAAGGCTGAGTCAACCTTGAGCCTGGTGAGATTCGAATTTACAGTAATTGCAGGCAGCTGGATGTTAAATGCTGCCTTGTAGGAGGCATTAGTGTGACTCTTGCCCTGTGGCAAATTGTCGCACAGCAAGTTGGCTGTGGCATGTTGGCATGGCGAGTTGGCCATGGTGAGTTGTCCTAGACCCCTCTGGCTACAGGGATACAGCCTTTCTCCTGACTCTGTGGATTATTAGTTGGATGATGCCTGGCTGGTAGCTATTTCATTTTTTTCATTTCATGTATTTTGTGCATTTTATTGTTAAATTGCCTAGAATCAAGTAAAAATGACAGTAAATCAAATGAAAATAGATACTCTATAGTTGACTATTTAAATCCAAATGTGGATTTAAACCTTTCTGGAATGAGAGACTTAAGAAATATAATTAAAACAAGCCATTACTTAATCGCTAAATAGCTACATTTTTGCTTGCAGGCAGCAGCAGTGAATATGGAACAAACAATTTGCAACTATGCAATGGGCATTATGATATGCAAACACTCTCAAGGTCAGTATTTAAACAATGCAGATATTTTTCCATGATTAGTTTGGTTTTATTTAATGTGTTATTGAAAAGCAAATATTGAAATAAAGGGACCGCTTGGCATGTTGTTCACAATGCTATTTGAACGGCTGATAACTGTTAAAAGAAAAACCCAGCCAATTAATTCAGGAAAAACACAGAAGAGCTAACAAAAAATTAGCATTAATTTTTTTTGTTGTCTAAGTGAGAATCAATAACGAAGTAATCTCCTCCTTTCATCAAATTTTAAGAAAAAGTATAAAATTTCACTGTACCTCTTCCTTTGTATGGCTTCATAGGTATAATAAATTGCAGTTGCTAGTCCCTTCAGAGAAAGCAATTATTAGTATATTTGTGACATTTCATATTTAGATGTAATAAAAGAATGAATAAACCATGTTAGTGTACATACACTTAACAATGTAAATCCTCCTTGTATGGCTGCAGACCATTCAAAACCCAATTTCTCATTTAAGAAGCCACCTAAAGTTGGACCTACAAAAGACCTGCAAACAAACAAACAAACAAACAAAACCATACATACTAAATTTATCATAGATCTAAAAATATGTAAGATCGGGAAATAAATATGTAGCAGGGAACAATAGATTGAAGTAATCAACATCCACACAAACCGCCTTATGGGAATTCCACGCTCCCAATCATAGGTATGGCCATTCCACAGGTAAAACAAATCCATTGTCAAACCCAAAATTGACATATGTGTAGCCATTTTAGTTAGCTTCATATTATACTCATTTATTTCTTCTCTTTCTCTCTATTTTGTAAGGGCAGTTTTTCAGGCTCGCCACATCCTTAAGATGGGAGGAAGGAATAGATGGACTATTTCTTTTTTTGAGTGGGTTTCATCATTTGGAAACCTGACATCCTTTTTGGCAGGTAGCTATTCTGCCATCATCTGTTCTGCTACCCTCTTCTGAAACCTAGACCTTTGAACCTTCCCCAGAAATAAGCTTTTAAATAAATGGCTCCAGTTTTGCCCTTTGAACCAAGGTTACCCGAGTAGTTTCAGACTGCAGGTTGCTAAGGACAAACTTCATCCAAGTTCCATTAGGTGCAGTGGATAGAATGCAGTATTGCATGCTAAATCAGCTCACTGCCAGGAGTTCAACCCTGACTGGCTCAAGGTTGACTCAGCCTTCCATCCTTCCGAGGTCATTAAAATGAGGACCCAGATTGTTGGGGGCAATACGCTGACTCTGTAAATGGCTTAGCGAGGGCTATAAAACACTATGAAGTCTAAGTGCTGTTCAGGGGTGGGTTCTAAAATTTTTTACTACTGGTTCTGTGGCCGTGGCTTATTTTGTGGGTGTGGCTTGATGGTCATGTGACAATTCTTTAGGATTTAACAGAGGTACTGGTCTACCAGGCTTTTAACTGCTTGCAGAGCTGTACTGGTCTACTCATTTGTTTTTGGAGGCACTGGTCTACCACCACACTGCCTTTTAACACTGATCAGCTGTAGAGTGGCCCTTTGAAGCCCCGGGGCAAGAGTTTAAACAGTTTTTTTTCCTTCTAGATCAGCTGGGACTCAGGAGGCATCAATAGATTGGGGGCGGGGCCAAATAAAAGGTAAGAATAACGTGCGGGGGGGGGCGGGGGGACAGAACCGGTTCGGTGACATCATATTGTCACCATTACCAGCTCGGCGGAACGGGAGGAACCCACCACTGGTGCTGTTGCTAGTGCTAGTGCTATCCTGGAATGAAAAAGAATAAATGCTTTTATCTTAATTAAGATAGCAAAATACTTTAGATGAAACATTTATGTGAGGTTGATACAGTACGTAGCAAAGGTAACCATCATTAATCTGTAAACAGCCTGAATAGACTAAGAGATAGGCCAAGAACAGGAATGCACATACAGCTAATCCAAATTAAGTAAACCACGTTGAAAAGAAAAACAATCTGGCTTGGCAACTTTAATTTGCTTGTTCCAAATCTCTGGGATTACCCGAATTCCTAGGCTCAATCAGATAAAATCTGTTTCTTTAAGGTTCTTGCTTCTCCCTAAGGCCATTAGCCAAGACTCTACAGAAATAGATTCCTAATTTTGTTTTCCTTGAGAATCCCATCCCCTGCCTCTTACTTGAGAAAGATAGTAGGGGTGTTTGTAGATTACGTAAGATTCCCAAGAGACCCCTCCTGGCCAGGTTCCTAGTTCCACTACAAAGTACAAAACAACTATACAAGATGTACCAAACGTCAGGCCCCACAGACTTTTTATTGTATACGTTACATTAAAAATCTGAATTAGTTGCCAGTTATTTCTAAACAATTCCTTACTCAATCGATAGTTTGAATGTTTTAAATTACAATAACATTTTCTTTAAAGAAAAATAATGGAACATATTATAATTGACTTTTAGTACTCTGTGTATATCAAGCTCAATATCCAAAATAAGCGCATGTAATTGGCATTAAGAAACATTGAAGCCAAATTTTACGCATTCCACAGAAACAACTGTCAAGCCACATGCTGTTTTTCTAGAGAAACATAACAAAAAGTACTTTCTTCCGTATCTATACATAAAGACTAGGTTACCCGTAATCTGTTGGGTTATCATTTCACATATATTTCCTTACTTAACTCACCCCACTCACGCACTCGCTGCACCTTCTCCATACCCTTCCAGACACACTTGCATCCTCCCCAACCTGCACTGCAACTCTTGTGCCCGCCCGACTGCATTCTCCACTAGATGTCTCTTGTGCACCCACTTGCACCCTCATATGAATAGCACTTAAATTTATATACCATTTCACAGTGCTTTACAGCCCTAAGTGGTTTGTAGAGTCAGCGTATTTCCCCCAACAAACTGTGTCATCATTTTACCAACCTCAGAAGGATGGAAGGCTGAGTCAACCTTGAGCTGGTCAGGATCGAACAGCTGGCAGTCGGCAGAGTTAGCCTGCCGTACTGCATTCTAACCATTGTGTCACCAAGGTGTTGTGGCCTGCCAGCGACCTGCGCGGATCGTGGCTGATCCCGACGAAGAGGAGGCTGGTGTGGGGTCGCGCTAGCAGCCTGCGCAGCCGGTGCTCACGTCAGACAGCGAGGAGGCTGAAGAGGATGTGATGCCAGAGGCAGAGACTCAGCCTGGGCCTTCAGAACCTCCAGAGGCTCCTTCAAGTGGAGAGAGCGATGTGGAGGAGCCTCTCCTCAATGCTCGAGCACGCAGGGCTGCCAAAAGGCAGGAGTGGCTACTCAGGAGGAGGAGGTCTCCTCGAGAGTAAGGTTTGATGCTAATTGGCCACTCCCTTAGCCTATTTAAGTCACACGCAGTTAGCAATTTCTTACTGGAAACAATATGTAATTATTAAAGAGCATTTTTGAAGAGTGAGTGTCTTATCGTATCTTGTCTTCTGGGCTGGTTGCCAACCTTTGCCAGACTTTGTTTATTCTTGGTACGTTATAACTTTGATAAGGATCATTGGTGTGTGTCACAATCCTTGGGAATCTGGAGCTGGGGCAGAACACAAGGCTCATGCTGTCTCCTGATCCTCATGGTGATTCTTGCACACCCACTCACACCCCACCCACCCTCCTGACCCGTGTGGCCCTCTTGCACATTGTCATGCAATGTCATGCAACATCCCCAGAATAAAAGGATGGTGTGGGCTGGCGAGAGTGTGCAGCGGTTTCATAGAAATGTGCAAGATGTGCAAGAGGTACTGTGCAGGTCAGGGTAGTGTGGCGTACAGCATGGGAATCAGGGAGGGCACATAAGGGTGTGGCACCTATCAGAAAAGGGTGCATGAGATGTGTGACTTCACAGGTGACAGTTTTTTAATAGTCTGGATTCCTGACTTACCACTTGTTGCAATGGGCCATTTTGCCCCATTTCACAAATAAGCAGTTTAGCTGCGCTTGATCCATCTGATCCTACTTGACTTTTCCCACCAGTAGGAATAGCTTCAGGAATACTTCAGGAACAAAACTCTTAATTATTATTGATACAGATTATAAATGTGTTGGTCTCCAATAAAGCAGAAATAGACAACTTCAAACTATGGTTTCAGACTCCGATTTATTGGAAACAACAGACCAAAACTTCCAACTTTATATACATGTAACTCTGAACCAGGGGTGTCAAACTCAAGGTCCGGGGGCCAGATCTGGCCCGCGGGACTACCCTGGAAACAGTAAAAGACTGGCCTGCGGGTCCCTCTGCCAGCAAAAATGGAGCTCAGGAGGATTGCAGACGGCCCTCCCGAGCTCTGTTTTTATTGGCAGAGAGTTGCAGGATGCCGTTGCAGCCGAAAACAGACCTTGGGAGCCTGTTTTCTCTTGGTAGAGCACTCGGGCCACCATAGGCATCCCCGACACGAGTGATGTTGAGCTGGCCACACCCTCTCTGGCACCCTGAAGTCAAACACAACCCTGATACAGCCCTCAATGAAATTGAGTTTGACACCCCTGCTCTAAACCTTTTTCTCTGGTTTTCTTTTTTCCCTGATTCCTGAAGCTTCTCCAATTGGTAGAAAAACAAGTATGTATTTGTCAGCATATTGTTTCTGATTTGATAAACCATGATTCTATAACATGTACTAGCTTTATAAACTATATATCCAAATGCACCTTTAAAATCCTCTCTCTGGTTCTCTATTGGTGCCCTTCTTTCCTTCCTTCTCATCTTTGGTTCTTTCTCAGTGAACTATCTGAACTTCAGCAATGATTTTTTTTAAAAAATTTGATTTATATGCCGCCCTTCTCCGGAGACTCAGGACGGCTTACAATGCGTTAAGCAATAGCCTTCATACTTTTGTATATTTACAGGTGAAACTCGAAAAATTAGAATATTGTGCAAAAGTTCATTTATTTCAGCAATGCAACTTAAAAGGTGAAACTAATATATGAGATAGACTCATTACATGCAAAGCGAGATAGTTCAAGCCTTGATTTGTCATAATTTTGATGATTATGGCTTACAGCTCATGAAAACCCCAAATTCACAATCTCAGAAAATTAGAATATTGTGAAAAGGTTCAATATTCTAGGCTCAAAGTGTCCCACTCTAATCAGCTAATTAAGCCATAACACCTGCAAAGGATTCCTGAGCCTTTAAATGGTCTCTCAGTCTGGTTCAGTAGGAATCACAATCATGGGAAAGACTGCTGACCTGACAGTTGTGCAGAAAACTATCATTGACACCCTCCATAAGGAGGGAAAGCCTCAAAAGGTAATTGCAAAAGAAGGTGGATGTTCCCAAAGTGCTGTATCAAAGCACATTAATAGAAAGTTATGTGGAAGGGAAAAGTGTGGAAGAAAAAGGTGCACGAGCAGTAGGGATGACCACAGCCTGGAGAGGATTGTCAGGAAAAGGCCATTCAAAAGTGTTGGGGACTTTCAGAAGGAGTGGACTGAGGCTGGAGTCAGTGCTTCAAGAGCCACCACACACAGACGGATCCTGGACATGGGCTTCAAATGTCATATTCCTCTTGTCCAGCAGCTCCTGAACAACAAACAACATCAGAAGTGTCTTACCTGGGCTAAAGACAAAAAGAACTGGTCTGTTGTTCAGTGTCCAAAGTCGTCTTTTCTGATGAGAGCAACTTTTGCATCTCATTTGGAAACCAAGGACCCAGAGTCTGGAGGAAGAATGGAGAGGCACACACTGCAAGATGCTTGAAGTCCAGTGTGAAGTTTCCACAATCTGTGTTGATTTGAGGAGCCATGTCATCTGCTAGTGTTGGTCCACTGTGCTTCATTAAGTCCAGGGTCAACGCAGCCGTCTACCAGGAGATTTTGGAGCACTTCATGCTTCCCTCCACAGACGAGCTTTATGGGGATGCTGACTTCATTTTCCAGGAGGACTTGGCACCTGCCCACACTGCCAAAAGTACCAAAATCTGATTCAGTGACCATGGGATTACTGTGCTTGATTGGCCAGCAAACTCGCCTGACCTGAACCCCATAGAGAATCTATGGGGCATTGCCAAGAGAAAGATGAGAGACATGAGACCGAACAATGCAGAAGAGCTGAAGGCCGCTATTGAAGCATCCTGGTCTTCCATAACACCTCAGCAGTGCCACAGGCTGATAGCATCCATGCCATGCCACATTGAGGCAGTAATTGATGCAAAAGGGGCCCAAACCAAGTACTGAGTACATATGCATGCTTATACTTTTCAGACATCCGATATTGTTCTATGTACAATCCTTGTTTTATTGATTTCATGTAATATTCTAATTTTCTGAGATTGTGAATTTGGGGTTTTCATGAGCTGTAAGCCATAATCATCAAAATTATGACAAATCAAGGCTTGAACTATCTCGCTTTGCATGTAATGAGTCTATCTCATATATATTAGTTTCACCTTTTAAGTTGCATTGATGAAATAAATGAACTTTTGCACAATATTCTAATTTTTCGAGTTTCACCTGTATACAAAGTCAGATTATTGCCCCCACAATCTGGGTCCTCATTTTACCGACCTTAGAAAGGATGGAAGGCTGAGTCAACCTTGAGCCTGGTGAGATTAGAACTTGCAGTAATTGCAGGTAGCAATTAATTGCAGGCAGCAATTAACCATAATGGGAAATCCTATTATGTAGGACATGTCAGAATTCTATCGGTCTCTGTTGCCTAACAGTAAATAATCTAGGTACATTAAATTAAGGTAAACTATTAAATTGCTGCATGCTTTAAAAATGGTTTGGAGGAAGTCCTTTGAACCTGCCTGCGTAGAGTATTTCTCTTATTCATTACAGCACATCTTCGTTGAGGCTTCCTGAAACAGAGATTGCTGCTGTTTTAATGAATCAAATAATTACATGCAACTTTTAAGGCTGCTAAACCTTTTCTCAGCATCATATAGAAGCTTGGAAAAAGATATCTGTGCTTTAAGAAAAGACAGAGAGGGGCTGGATTTGTGATCATAGCCTTAAGACCTATTATGTGTAGCTAGCTCTCCCATATATGCCAATTTGGCACAGGAGCTTAAAGTGCTAGCCTAAAAACCAGGAGACTGTGAATTTTAGTCCTGCCTCAAAGCTGAAAGTCGGCTGACTGACTGTCTCACAGACCAATCCACCTCACAAATAAGAGAATGAAAAAGTATTACAGATGTTTGCTGCCTTGAATTACTTATAAAATAATAAAGGTGGGGTAAAAACCTAATAAACAAATAAATCCCAAATCTTCCAGGCAATTAGGAAATAGAAACCTTGGAGTAAAATTAGAATACAGTTAGAAGAGATCACCAGACAGCGTATAGAGATGAAGCCCGAAATATTTTTATTAGGAATATTTCCAGGGATTTATGATAGAAAAAAAAATACAGTATTTAATTATACATATTACAACAGCGGCAAGAATAATATATGCACAAAATTGGAAAAATAATAATATGCCAATGGAAGAAAATTTGATTAGAAAAGTTTTGGAATGTGCAGAGATGGACAAACTTACAAAAGGAGAAAGCAGAATATTATATGGTGTGGGAGAAATGGTATGAATGGTTAGAGGAGAGGGATAAAAGGCAAGGAAAGAGTAAATGAGCAAGATAGGAGTTGAAATGCAGTAACATGCAAGTGGAAAATGGAATGGACACAGAATGGACACAGAATGTATGATCGCTATTGAGTACACTGTTATCCTTATGTATATAAATCAATATATGAACTATATGTATAAATGGCAAATTGAAGTAAGGGAGAAAAATGGATATGTAAGAAATGTTTACTGATGCGAAATTGTTGAAAAAAAGAAAATTGTAAAAATTTCTTTTTTGTTTTTTTTTAAAAAAACTTTAATAATTAAAAAAAGAAATAGAAGCTTTGAGATGTGCTCGTGACTGAATGAATCAATCTCGATATCTGTTTCTAGGAGGAAGAAATTTTTGGCAGCTGCAAAATATGTTCAGTGCATATGACTTTCTAAACATTTTTTTAAAAAGCCTTCTTTATCTGTTTATATAAGTTTATTATCCTTGTCTTTTTTTCCCATTGGGAATAAAAATGACATTCAACCATTAATCTTAATAATTGCAGCTAGCATTAATAATTACTGTATATTAGTTTGCTGCCTATTAGCTTGCTTTTAAATGTTATGTTTATTTTCAAGAGGGAACAGCTAGTTTTATTTTTTGCGTTAGGACAACAAATCCCAAATCAATAATCAGAAAACTTTCAATTTGTATTGCTTTTCTTCCCATCACATAGAAAATACTGGCTTCCAAAGGAAACACTGTGATTGATATCTGTTCTTTAGCAATGCCTATAACCAGCTTTCTGTGCAAAAAATAGGGCCTGCTTAATAATATAATGAGATCCAAAAGACAGCAAAATGACCACGATTGTGATCTATAGATCCGAGAAAATCAGCTGCCCCTTAGAACCAGAATTACTCTGTATAGTGCTTTGGTGTCTTTGTACAGTTCAACCTTCTATACTTCTTGAAAGGTCTTGCATGGATCACTCAACACATATGTAAATATGTGTAAAGTGTTGGCATATAAATCAAATATGGAGGATACAGATATTGGGAGAGATCATATGTTGGAAAATTTAAGGCACAATGTTTCAGAGTCATCTCTCGTTAATATCCATGATTGTTATGCCAAAAATTGCATACAATGTGCCTGAGCAAGCATCACAGGTTAGTAGCTAACAAAAGTAGCATCATCGCTTGAAGCAATAATAATTTTCTGCACCATTTTGTAAACCTCAAATATCATGTTTTAATAGATGAAGGCCGACTACACATTCTATTGCTCATAGAATGGCATCCTGATGATGCCATTCCTACGGCATCCCTATGGCATCCTGATGATAGAATGAAAGTAGCACTATTATAGTGCAGACAGATTATGGGTAGGGCTTGATTTGGGGTGCTGCATTTATCAGTGTGAAACCTCACCACCACCACCGATTGGCTCTTCTCCATAGATGCTATTGTCCTATTTCCTGAAGGGTTATTGGCTTTTATGTATTTCTCCCCAACTCTTAAGAATTTATTTTGTACTTGATAATGCTGTTCAAAAGTCTACATAATGTTTAGTCAACAGTTGTATTTCTAATCATGAATTATATAGGTTTTTTATGAATGGTTACATACCCAAGCGCCCATAATGCACCGAAGAGTCCAGACACCAATCCTAATAAGCTTAATCCTTCCTCAAATCCATTCTCACTGCAGAAGGAAAGGCAGAAACCCAGAATTATTTTCAGGGATGATATTTTCATCTACAACTACAAAACATTTTAAAAGGTAATCATCACAAAAATAATTATATAGTCCCAGAGCAGCAACAGAGATAAAGGTGGGTGCTTATCAGCCTTATCCTGAAGGACTGTGGCAGACTTCTGTCAGATTCTTTACAAACTAATTGTGATTCCTTACGGGCTGTGAATGAACATAATTCACAGCCGTTGAAATTTTAAAAAGGGGTTTTTGGGACTAATCATGTGCTTTTTACTGTCTCAGAAAGCCTAGGTCAGCACAGCCTTAGGAAAGAGACAACGGCAAACCACTTTTGAAAAACCTTGCCAAGAAAACTGCAAGGACTCCTTCAAGCAGTCCCCAAGAGTCAGGCATGGGGGGGGGGGGGAGGAGAGGAAAGAGGGTATACAACTGTAGATAATTATTCTAGTCTTTGAGGACAAAGAATAGCATAAAAATGAAAAGAAGATCACTTACTATGCACAATTGATTGCTTCAGGGTATATTGGGATACCAATCATTGCAAGAGCAAAACCATTCAGGACCAACATCAGAATGAAAAGCCAAAGCTGACTGCAAAATCAAAAGCACAGACATGATGCTTCATTTCAGATGTAATTCATGGTATCTCTCTGCCACCTGCCATTAAAAGGCCACCTAACTGACAGTGACCTTAGAGATTTAGAGTCCACCACTTCTTTTATCTCTTAAGTGTCATTCTCACTGTCTGCAATAACACTACACATAGCTCCTTTCCGTTAGTCGGGGACTGCTATGTTTATTTATTTATTTATTTATTATATTTATATACCGCTCTACTCCCGGGGGACTCAGGGCAGTGTACAGTCAAATGATAAAATACATATACCGTATATACTCGTGTATAAGCCAACCCGCATATAAGCCGACCCCCCCAATTTTACCCCCAAAAACTGGGGAAACTTGTTGACTCGCGTATAAGCCGGGGGTGGAAAATGCAGCGGCTACTGGTAAATTTCAAAATAAAAAAAGACTGGTCAAAAGTGCGAGGACCTGTCAGAAATCACTTTTTTCAGCCCTCTGGGTAGTCCTTTTGTGCATATGGACTACTCAGAAGGCTGAAAAAGTAATTTTTGACTGGTCCTCACACTTGTGACCAGTCCTCGAACTTACGACTGTCCTCACATTTTACGTTTTTGCCCTATCTTGTCACCATGGTGAAGAGAAGCAGTTGTGAAATGACATGGTTTTAAGAATGCTGCACAGGCATAAATGTGAGGATGGTCATAAGTGTGAGGACCAGTCAGAAGTTCGAGGACTGGTCACAAGTGTGAGGACCAGTCAAAAATAACTTTTTCAGCCCTCTGAGTAGTCCATGTGCACAAAAGGACTACTCAAAGGACTGAAAAAAGTGATTTCTGACAGGTCCTCGCACTTTTGACCGGTCTTCGCACTTATGACTGGTCATCATTTATGCCCATTGTAGCATTCTTAAAAACGGTGTCACTCATTTCACAACTGCTTCTCTTCACCATGGTGACAAGATAGGGCCAAAATGTAAAATGTGAGGACAGTCGTAAGTTCAAGGACTGGTCACAAGTGCGAGGACCAGTCAAAAATAACTTTTTCAGCCCTCTGAGTAGTCCATGTGCATAAAAGGAGTCCATGTGCATAAAAGGAGAGGGAGGAAGAGAGGAGGAGAAGAAGAAAGGAAGAGGAAGTAGGGAGAAGAAGGGGGGGAAGAGAAAGTAAGAAGGAAAGAAAAGAGGTGGTAGGTTTGAGGAGAAAGATTGCTGTACAATAAAAAAGATGAAAGGGAAGAAAACCAACCCCAAACACATATAAAGATATTAAGATAAAGAATGAATTGTTAAACTTTAAAGAATAAAAGAGAACAAATATGAATAAATAGCAATAATTAGAAACACACATACAAACATACAATGTATTTTCTTTGAACAGAATATTTGGCCGGTTCACAAATTTAAACAGTGTTTAGTCATTTCACTTAAATTTACAATTTCTATATTTCCTTTTTGTCATATTTATTCCTCATCTATTTTTTAAAAAACCAATATTACCCTTCATCCTCATCTCTAATCTTAATCAAATTCAATTTTTCACTTCTATTCTATATTATACCCCTTCCCATTGTCATCTATTTTTATATCCATCCTCACATTGCTTAATTATGTAATATTACAGTTGTTTAATACAAATTCAACATTTTAATATAAATCAATTAGTTATATAACTATCTTTTTTGTATATTAATCAATATGAACATGAATATTCCAATTATTTCCATGCAATCCAATTTCTTAAAAATCAATTAATTATATTTACCAATAATAATAAACCAAATAATTTCCCCCAATATTCTTCCAAACCACAACTTAACCATTTCTGCTTTCAACACAATATACAATTAATAATATCTCAATTATTACAATTCCCTATTTAAATAGAGCTTTTTTTCTTTTGTGTTTTAAAATCTTGAACTCCCCTCTTTTGCCATTTACCATAAATTTCCCATTGTTTGCACCAACCTTTTTTGACGAGGAAATAGAAAAGAAATCTGCCTTAGCAAACAGCAAAGCCAACAAGCTGTTTTAGTTTCGCTTTTGGTTTCAGCACAAGGAGAGAAAAAAATGTGCTCTTTGCAGCAGGCACCTTTTTGCAGCCGGCACCGATCTTCTCATTTGCTTTCTTTTAACCCTGATCAGCTGTAGGGGGGGCCTTTGAAGCCCTGTGGCAAGAATTTAAAGTTTTTTTTCCCCTCTAGCCATCAGCTGGAACTCAGGAGGCAGTCCCAATAGATTGGGAGTGGGCGGGGTAAGCAAACCCCATTCTCCTGCTGTTTCCTAGCTTGCAGGGGAAAAGTCATTTTTTTCGTGACCCGTGTATAAGCCTAGGGGGGCATTTTTTAGCCTGAAAAATGGGCTGAAAAACTCGGCTTATACGTGAGTATATATGGTAATATGTTAAACCATTCAGGTTTCATGCTGGTGCTACCAGGATTTTAAGCCATTTTAAAAATATTCTGCCTAAACTCTGGGTCACTTCAATGAAGATCTGCCAATTCAGGTTTCAATTAAGATTCCCAGCCCCCCATTGAGCAATTCCCTTAATGTTGGTCCCTCCCAATGTTTCATGCCTGGAAAATAATTGACAATTGTATGTACTCATAAGCATATATGTAACTAAAGTTAAGATAAATCTATACATACAGCATTAAAGTATCAAAATACACATGCTTGCAGATACAACAACCAACTTTTAAATAAATAAAATAATCCTTTCTTGCATTTTTTCCAGATTTGGATCAATAATATCTGACGCAGATACTGATAAAAATAGTCTCTCGATAGCATAGTTCTGGCTGACATGCAGAAATTCAATGATTCAAAACTTAGAGCAGGCATTTTCTTTTCAGTTATTTTTTCTTTTTCTGAGCTACATTTCTTAGTCTTGGGCTTTTTTTGAATAAAGTCACTGGTGCATCTTTTCATTATTTTCCATGTCATCTGAGATGAGAGTTTCATTCCAGTTCCCAAAATACCAGGAACGGAAGGGAAGGGAAGGGAAGGGAAGGGAAGGGAAGGGAAGGGAAGGG
>WNWU01000005.1:3422987-3447633 GCA_012654045.1 Ptyas mucosa
GGAAGGGAAGGGAAGGGAAGGGAAGGGAAGGGAAGGGAAGGGAAGGGAAGGGAAGGGACAACTTGCCGCAGGCAACTTGCCATGGCCAATTTGCCTATGGCCCACTCGCTGCAGCCAACTTGCCATGTGATTACTCACCATGGCCAGCTCGCCATGGTACAACTTGCTGCAGGAGAAGTCAATAATTCAATTTACTTATTTAACATCAATTGTTATTTTAACGGTTATCATTTGTCCCTCTTTTGGCATGATGATGATTCTATTCCACTGTTTCTCTGATATTACTTAACTCTTCTCCTAAGGCAAGTTGTCCCATTATGAGTTGGCCATGGGGAGCTGGCCACAGGGAGTTGACTGTACCAAATTGGCCATGGGGAGTTGTTATAAACCAGGGAAGGGAAGAGAAGGGAAGGGTGATTTTGCTAAGTTTTAAGCCCATGTCAGAGAAATGTCCTGACTCCTAACCAATATGCAACTGGAACATCAGCAATAACAGTAACCGGAACAGAGCTTAGAGATTAGTTATCCAGATGAGAGGGTGCTTTAGTCACTATGCACTGTAGGAGTAAGGATGAGAAGCAGGAAATGTCTCTAAGCCTTCCCATTCACAGACAAGGAAAAATAGAATTGTATAGCTGTTATTCTATCCACAGGCTGAAGAAAACATTAAAAAGAATACTAATGCTAGGCAGCAGAATTCATTTATTGGGGTACAAAAATTTGATATTACTAGTTAATACACATCCCTTTCCTTATTGACTTGATGAACAGGAAAACTTCAGACTAGTAGAGGGTTGCTACCAGTTCACCTGATCTGGGGCGAACTGGTAGCGGTGGTGGTAGGCTCTGCTCACCCACCCGGACGCTTTTGCGCATGGGTGCGCATGCCCACAAGCGAACCGGTAGCGACAGGTTGTGAAACCCCACCCCTGCTTCAGACCAGGAAAATTGTCAGTGTAGAAGTTAGTGAAGTATATCTTACCTTTCAATATGCAAGATGGGAGCTGGCCCTAAGAAAATATAGCATAATGTGGTCAGAAAAGCTCCAACGATTAGTAGCCACTTCCTTAACCTCTGTAAGAGATAGACAAAGAACTTGATTCTCATCAAAAACCCATATTTGAATAAATTGAATGCATTAATTCAACCAATAGAGAATAAAGTGAAATAACTGAGAAATTTCACATTAGAAGTTCAACCAGAACCTAACATTCATCTTCAGGGTTTTTTTAGAAGATGTGACCAATCCTATGAAAGAGGTTACTTTTTCAAGAGCAAAGGGTGACTAAGGAAAACAGCTTCTCTTTCTCCCAATGAAAGTGTCGCATGAGCAAACTGGTTCTTCCAAAAATTAAGATTCAACTTGTCTGTTTTCAAATAGGAGTCCTCCTGCCTGCTAAAATATAAAACGTACCACTATGAACATGGATCCATGTGCTATCATGGGCAATGGCTTTCCAAGTTACCAAGAGCCATGCTATTGATGATCTTTTTGCTATGAACAAAAACAAAAGTTCCATTGCATCTATCAAATCAGAGACGGGACTCTTTGATTGGATGGCAGTGACAAACCAGCTCTACAGCTCTTCCACACATTATGAATATATTGTATTACTATTTCTTACCATTTCTTGGCTGAGGAAACTCATTAGGCAGAAACATGTCTTCTTAGCTGATCTATGGGATTTGGTAAGATCCAATGTCAACACAAGGATTTCTATTATTTGGCTTCTGAAGCATGTCAAACCTAAACACCAATACTGAATAATCACAACTGGCAAATCTAAAGAAGTTTAAAAATTGAAATAAGGATGGGGTAAGATCTTGTACTCACCGGCTTTTTATCACTTAGAAAACCAAGAAGTGGTGAAGATAAGGAATAAGGGAGCGCTAGGGCCAGAAAGACCAATCCTACGTATCCTGCTGGCAATTTAAACTATAGAAAGAAAGCCAATATTCTTGTTAGGGCATAAAAACAGAATACAATATTAATTCAATACAGGGAGTCCTCAACTGACAACAGTTCATTGAGTGACCATTCGAAGTTACAACGGCATTGAAAAAAGTGACTTATGACTGGTTTTCACACTTGGGGGCCTGGATGGGTATGGCCAGCTCAACATCACTCATATTGGGGGCGCCTGTGATGGCCGGAGCACTCTGCCAACGAAAACAGGCTCCTAAGCGCTATTTCGGCTGTGACGGACTCCTGCAACCCTCTGCCAGGGAAAATGGAGCTGGGGAATGCCGCCCACAGCCCTTGCAAGCTCCGTTTTCAGCTGCAATGGCCTCCTGCAATCCTCTGCCAGTGAAAACGGATCTCGGGAGGGCCGCACACAGCTCTCCCGAGCTCCGTTTTTGCTGGCAGAGGCACTGTGACCTGGTACTTCATTGTTTCCAGGTCAGCCCCTCAGGCCAGATCTAAACATCCCACGGGCCAGATCCGCCCCCTTGACTTTGACACCCCTGCTTCAAAGTGTACACAAACGTAGCACCTGTCTGCAGTTCTTTAAAACAACCCCATCTTTTCCTGAGATCATGTGGCAGCAGGCAATCCTACTGGCAATTTAAACTATAGAAAGAAAACCAATATTCTTGTTAGGGCATAAAAACAGAATACAATATTAATTCAATACAGGTAGATCTCAACTGACAACAGTTCATTGAGTGACCATTCAAAGTTACAACGGCATTGAAAAAAAGTGACTTATGACTGGTTTTCACACTTACGACCATTTTTCACACTTATAATGATTGCGGCATCCCCATGATCACATGATCAAAATTCAGATGCTTGGCAACTGATTCATATTTAAGACGGCTGCAGTGACCCTGGGCCGTCTGACAGCCTTTCGTTTCCTTCTCACAAGCAAAGTCAATGGAGAAACGAGATTCATTAAACAATCATGTTACTAACTTAACAGCTGCAGTGATTCACTTAACCATCACGAGAAATGTCATAAAATTAGGCTTGAGTCACTTAACAACTGCCTTGCTTAGCAATGGAAATTCTGGTCTCAATTGTGGTCTTAAGTCAAGAACTACCTGCTTTGACCATGTGGCTGAAGATGAATCACATCAGATATATTTCATGTTAGTAACATTTTCCTTATGTTGTTTTAAAGCAGGATTGTCAAACTCGATTTCATTGAGGGCTGCATCAAGGTTGTGCTTGACCTTGAGGGATCAGGGTGGGCATGCCAGGGTGGGTATGGTCAGTTCAATATCACTCGTGTCAGGGTGCCTGTAGTGGCCCAAGTGCTTTGCCAGCGAAAACAGGCACCCAACAGTGGTGGGTTTCAAAATTTTTTACTACCGGTTCTGTGGGTGTGGCTTGGTGGGCATGGCAGGAAAAAGATACTGTAAAATCTCCATTCCCAACCCACTCCAGGGAAGGTTACTGCAAAACCCACTCCAGGGAAGGTTACTACTACAGAGCCTGTAGTACAGTGGTTTAAAGCACCCTGTTATTAACATCTATTAACATCTGCTGCTTGCAATTACTGCAAGTTCGAATCCCACCAGGCTCAAGGTTGACTCAGCCTTCCATCCTTTCTAAGGTGGGTAAAATGAGGACCCAGATTGTGGGGGCAATAAGCTGACTTTGTATAAATATACAAAAGTATGAAGGCTATTGCTTAACGCACTGTAAGCCGCCCTGAGTCTCTGGAGAAGGGCGGCATATAAATCAAATAAAAATCCCCATTTCTTCCCGATCAGCTGGGACCCGGGAGGCAGAGAATAGATGGGGGCAGGACCGTCAGAATTCTTACTACCAGTTCTCCGAACTACTCAAAATTTCCACTATCGGTTTTCCAGAACTGGTCAGAACCTGCTGAAACCCACCTCTGGCGCCCAAGCTCTGTTTTCGGCTGCAACGGCCTCCTGCAGTCCTCTGCCAGCGAAAACTACCATTTTTGCTAGCAGAGGCACATGGGTTGGTCTTTTGCTGTTTCTGGGGCGGCCCTGCGGGCCAGATCTAAACACCCCATAGACCAGTTCCAGCCCAAGGGCCTTGAGTTTGACACCCCCGTTTTAAAGGTTATAATTTCTGAGGCATGAACTTATTTATATTTTGGAGCCTATATGATGCTTTGGCACTGCTAATTAGAATTAGCAGTGTAGGAAGAGACATCTAGAAATGTAGCAACCATTTGAAAGGTTAAAACAAGCAGCTAATATGTGTTACACACCCATGATTTATAAATCTTTTATCAAATCTATTAAGCTTGATGTGTTATTTTAGAATGGATAGGATGCAGGGGTGGGTTCTAGAAATTTTTACTACCGGTTCTGTGGGCGTGGCTTATTTTGTGGGTGTGGCTTGATGTCATGTGACAATTCTTTACGATTTAGCAGAGGTGCTGGTCTACCAGGCTTTTAACTGCTTGCAGAGCTGTACCGATCTACCCATTTATTTTTGCAGGCACCGGTCTACTCATTTGTTTTCTTTTACCATTGATCAGCTGTAGGGAGGCCCTTTGAGGCCCCCCAGTAAGAGTTTAAACAGTTTTTTCCCCTCTAGCCATCAGCTGGGACTCAGGAGGCAGCAATAGATTGGGGGTGGGGCCAAATAAAAGATAAGAATAATGTGGGGGGTGGGGGGGCAGAACTGGTTCGGTGACATCATATCTTCACCGCTACCGGCTCGGTGGAACCGGGCCGAACCGGGAGGAACCCACCACTGATAGGATGTATCTAAAAGATTTTTTTTTCTTCCAAAATGTACCTACTTTTTCCAAGACAAATAAAGACATTGTAGGATCGAGAAAAGATATACTTGAACTTAGTCCAAATATATTTAGACAAAGGATTGCAACTTTTGGTAGAACAATAAGCTTCAAGAACGAATCTTTCTTAGGAATTGAATCTGAAATTGGAAAAGTATAGAATATAAAATTAATTATTATAATAGCTAATCTGTACAAATATTTTACACATTAAAAGGTATTAGTCCTTGCCCCAAGTCTACAGTCCTGAATTCAGATAAAGAATAAGAAGAATTAGCCTTTCCCTGTTAATATCTAACCAGGCTGACATAGGTTGACACACAAATTGTATTTATCATGCATTTTCCTTATAAACAAGAATATGAATCATTTAAAATATCAGTTATGAGCAGGATTAATGTATCAGGACAGAAGGTAGCATCCTGTATACCATGTATAAAAAAGCAGCAGTAATGTCTAGCATATGAATGGATAGGAATAATGATAATACAGTTAGAAGTTATCACGCCCAAATACAGTAATTGCCCTGATATCACCTTCAGCCCAGCCCATTTTTATGTATTTTAAATGCTAAAAGAACCTGCCAAACTTGTTTATCAGAAAGGCCAACAGTTTCCATTAGCCGCTACAATTAATTTTCTATAGAAAATTATATTTACTACACATTCCTGCAGAACACACCCATGTAAAATACCACAATATATATTTTTGTTATTGTGCTATTATCATCTCTCTTGTTTTTCATTGCTTTCTAAGCTTTCCCTGAGGCATATGAGGAGAGATTGCCATTTAAGACAAAAAATATTTTGGCAAATATATACATCCATTGCAGCAGAGCTCTGGCATGCTTCAGAACAGGTGCACCGTATCAAGGTGATGTTTGACCTTGGGGGGGCTGGGGTGGATGTGGCCAGCTCAACTTCACTCATATCTGGGGCGCCTGTGATAGCCGGACCACTCTGCCAATGAAAACAGGCTCCTAAGCGCTATTTCGACTGTGACAGACTCCTGCAATCCTCTGCCAGGGAAAATGGATCTGGGGAGTGCCGCCCGCAGCTCTTGCAAGCTCCGTTTTCAGCTGCGATGGCCTCCTGCAACCCTCTGCCAGTGAAAACGGATCTCGGGAGGGCCTCCCGAGCTCCGTTTTCGCTGGCAGAGGCACTGAGACCCGGTACTTCATTGTTTCCAGGACAACCCTGCGGGCCAGATCTAAACATCCCACGAGCCAGATCCGCCCCCCCGGGTCTTGACTTTGACACCCCTGCTTCAGAGCATACACAAATGTATCACCTGTCTGCAGTTCTTTAAAACAACCGCGTCTTTTCCTGAGATCATGTGGCCAGCTGGCAATCCTAAAAGAAGTTGAAGCTGCTTTCAGGATTTGCTGAATGACCACAAGATTCACTTAACAACTGCAACGGTTTGCTTATCGAATGTGGCAAAAAGGTCATAAAATGGGGCATAACTCACTTAACAACCATCTCGCTTAGTAACAAAAATATTGAGCTCAATTGTGGTAATAAATTGAGGATTACAGGTAGTCCTCGACTTACAACAGTTCACTTAGTGACAGTTCAAAGTTACAAAGCACTGAAAAAAGTGACTTACAACTGTTTTTCACATTTATGACCATTGCAGCCTCCTCACGGTCACATGATCAAGAGTTGGATGCTTGGCAACTGGTTATGATGGTTGCAGTGTCCCGGGGCCATGTGATCCCTTTTTGTGATCATGTGACAAGCAAAGCCAATGGGGAAAGCAGATTCATTTAACCATCATGTTATTCATTTAATAATTGCAGTGACTCACTTAAGAAATTGGGAAGAAAGGTCATAAAGTGGAACAAAACTCACTTAACAAATTTCTCACTTTACAACATAAATTTTGGGCTCAATTTCAAGGAAAGAAACTTCATTGATTGAGTTAAACAGCACAAATCTTATGTTCCCTTTCCTTTCCCCAGTTGTAATAAGAAAGGCAATAAAACCTCCACCTACTATAATTTGGTAAGATGAACATATTCAGAGGCACCATGAGCAGCAATACACTTCCAAGTGCAATGAAAGGGATTTCATAGCCAAAACTCTGGTACAAAAAGCCACCAATTGGAGGACCCAACACTAATCCCAATCCGGTAAAAATTTCAAGAATGCCCTAAAAAGAAAGAAGAAACAGCAGTGCAGTCAAAAAGGATGGACTTTTGGCACCAGAAGAAACCCACGGGCTGGGTGAATAACTATCATTTATTAACAAGAGTGCTATAAGAGTGGACTGCATGTGGTTTCTTGTATGTAAGAGGTACACAGAATTATTTGTACCCGCTACAAATAATTGCTGGCACATTTTTAAAAAGCAGGTCATTATTGTGACTGATTAAAATTCTGCAAAACAAAATGGCATCCTGCTTCACTGACTTGCTGTGCCATTTTAAAACAACAGCTTCACCAGCCTTCTATGGCTTTTCAGGACACAGCACTGAAAACCTTTCCACTGAAGTAAAGTGAACTGCCTTATGTTTTAGTTAGGGTTATCCTGCACCTTAATTAAGCCTGGGATATGCCAGTTTGGTCTAGTGATTAAGGCAGCAAGCTAGAAATCATGAGACTGTAAATTCTAGTCTCACTTTAAGCACAAAGCCAACTGTATGACTCTGGCCAGCCCCAGGAAAGAGTCAACGGCAAATCATTCTGAAACCTTGCCAAGAAAACTGCAGGAACTAGTCCAGGCAGTCAAATAATGCTGACTTGAATGGGAAAAAAAGATTTAAAAAATCATAGTCCAGTTAACTTTTCTGGCCTCCTAGATTACCTACAGAGATTATTCTGAATTGTTACTTATTAAGGGAATCCAAGAAGCTGGCAAAAGTACAGGATCATTCACTTTAGAGAAATATACATATAATTTAGGTGGGTTTTTTTTATCATTTTCAAATAGTGTATTCATTAACAAATCCCTATTTAATTAACAATGAGCTGAATTTTTTTCCTCTGCTTGTTGTTTTATATTATGTTACTGATTTTACTCTGAGTGGCTCTCTATTGTCATCTTAAACTCTAAAATGTTTCTGTTTGTTTAGCACTTAATGCTTAAGTGAAAGTGTTTGATGTATTAAAACATTCTTTCCTGGATCCTTAAAGAGTACTTTTCTGAAGTGTGGAATAAAAATAGAATAAAATAGAAACAATCAGCAAGCAAAGGATCCTTGTGTTACTATTAATATTACTACTGATATTATTAAAATTCATTATAGCTGCCCACTCTCATAGACTCTGGACTGCTTGCAAACACAAGAACATTGCAAGCGTTTAAAAACATACAGCACCACAGGCAGCCTGGACCAAAATAATCATAATGATAACACACTAGACCAGGACTCCCAAAAACACATTAACCCCAGTCCAGATAGCAAAGCCAGGTCTCATGAGCTTTCTGGAACCCCAAGAGAGAAGGTGCTATTTTATCTCTGAGGGGATGTTGTTCCAGAGCATGGAAGCTTCCACAGAGAAGACACACTACCTCGAATCCATAAGGTATCAATGTTTAATAAAAGGGATCTGGAATATACATTCTTTGCCAGAACATGATAGGTGGGGAGAAACAGCTGGCAGTCCCACAGGTATCTAGGCTTGATGCCAGAAAGGTATTTATAGATAAGAACTAGCATCCTGAATTGCTCCTGGAAACTGACTAGCAGCCTATGCAGCTCAGTGATATATTGGCATACTAAAAAAAATGATAATACCGCTTTATATTGCACTAGTGAGGCCCTACTTGGAATACTATATACAGTTCTGGTCACCACAATATAAAAAAGTTGCTGAAACCCTAGAAAGTGTGCTACAAGGATGATATAGGACCGTGATGGTGAACCTATGACATGTGTGCCACAGGTGGCATGCAGAGCCCTGTCTGCGGGCACGTCAGCCATTGCCTCACCCAGCTCCACCGCGCATGCATGCGCGCCTCCCGCCAACCAGCTGGTCTTCGGGTCTCTGCCATGCGTGTGCAGGGGGCGGGGCCTTCCCAAATCTCCTCAGGTTCCCTTCCCAGCACACCCTACCTTTCTCCTCCATTTCTGCTGTCCCCACCAACCTGGAAACCAAAATGGGGCACAGGTACACCACGCGAGAGCCTCCTGCGCCCCATTTTGGGCCTGTAAAGCCACCTGCACCAACCTGGCAAGCCAAAACAGAGTGCGGGGGGTGCATGCGTGGGGCACATGCATGGGGGATGTTCACATTGCATTTTGGGGGTTGGGGCACATGCACATGCATTCACGCATGCACGCTTGCACATTGGGCACTCAGCACCAAGAAGGTTAACCATCACTGATATAGGATATGAAGACAAAAGTGTATGATGAATGTTTGGGGGAACTAGATATGTTTAGCCTACGAAAGAGAAGGACTGGTGGGACATGATAACTGTCTTCCAATATTTGAGGGATTGTCAAAGAGAAGAGGGGATTGACTTATTCGCGGAAGCACAAGAGGGCAGGACAAGAAGTAATGGGTGGAAGCTTGTCAAACCCAACCCAGAAGTAAGAAAAAACTTTCTGACACTGAAAACAATCAATGGAATATCTTGCCTCCTAGAATTGTGGGTGCTCCATCACTCAAGGCTTTCAAAAATAAACTGGACAACCACTTAACCAGGATGGTATAGAGCTCCTGCCTTGAGCAGGGGTTGAATAGCCAAGATCCCTATGATTCTATATTCTAAATGCCCATTACTACTTAAGATTGCTGCATTTTTTTTGAGCTGTAGGCTCTAGATGATAGGGTTCATTAAAACCATGAAAGCAGAAGGAATTGCACCAGAAGTAAGGAAAAATCTATAAAATGAAACAACTACTTGTTATTAAACAGAAGTCAGAATAAGTAAATTTACCGAGGAGTCATCTTGATAACATCTTTTTCAACTAATTGATCATATTAAAAGGCACAGTTGGCCTCCTGCACCACAGGGGGGGGGGGGGGGGCTTTTTGCCCTCCCCAGGCTCTGGAGGCTTTCCTTGAGCCTCCAGGAGGGCGAAAACAGCCTCCCCAGGCTCCGGAGGCTCTCTGGAGGCCTTCTTCCCAAACTTCCAATAGGCTGTTTTTCACCCTCCCCAAGCCTCTGTGTGTACCCTGCACTTACCTGCATCCAAAACAGTCCGTGTGGGGACTCCTGGGAGGGGCGGGGCAGGGTGGGTGGGGCTAGCCAGGAGTGGGATTTGGGGGTTCTCCAAACTGAACAGAATCTTAGCTAGAGGTTCTCCCGAACCCTCGCGAACCCCCAGCAGCCCACCCCTGCATCTAGCTATATTATGTCAACAGCCTATTATGACTGCAGGAAATAGACAAGGGAAGACAGAGTCAATTACCTCAAAATATATGTGTAGATATGGAAGATACTATATGTTTTTCTTTGCACATTCTACTGATTAAAGTATGTTACAAAGTTGGAATTAAGCATCCTCTATTTCTTGATTGGGGTGAAATTACAAAATAGAGGTCAGACTGAGGATTAAATAAAAGCACAGGAAAAGGAGATACAAAAAAGTGAAAGAATCAGGGTAGCTTTCAAGAAAAGGACTGTGTTCTTTTGTTGTATATTAAGATGGAAATACTATATTCGCTGGGGTGTGGAGCAAGGCTCTCAAATTTACAGCCCGCAGGCCAGATGTGTCACGTTCTGGCCAGGCCCACACCCAGTTTAGCAAAGGGGGGGGAAGTCACGATACATCATGTGATGCCACTGCGATGACGCAAATTTGACATCCCTGGTATGGAGCTTTTAGATTTTTTTAAGAAAAGAGATGCTCATTCTAAGAACAGTCATAGATCCAATCAATCAATTAATCAATCAATCAGATTAGACCTGGAAGGGACCTTGAAGATCTTCTAGTCCAAGCAGGAGACCCTATATGACTTCAGATAGGTGGCTGTCCAGTCTTTTCTTAAAACCTCCAGTGATGAAACACCTACAACTTCTGAAGGCAAGCTGCTTCCCTGGTTAATTGTCCTCACTGTTATGAAGTTTCTCCTTAATTCCAGGTTGCTTCTCTCCTTAATTAGTTTCCATCTATTGTCTTTTGTCTTGCCTTCTGGTGCTTTAGAAAATAAGCTGACCTCCTCTTCTTTGTGGCAGCTCTTCAAATACTGGAATATTGCTATCATGTTATCCCTAGTCCTTCTTTTCTCTAGACTGGCCATACCCAATTCGTACAACCGTACTTCATATATTTTTGTCTTCAGGCCCTCAATCATCTTAGTTGCTCTTCTTTGCCAACGTATACAAGCAAAGTATACATTATATTTTAAATGTTATTAGATATACACTACATGGACATTACTCTTAAATAGGCATTCACCTGGCTCTGTTCCCAAAAATAATCCCATGTTACATGGTTTTGATTGGCTTCATACATACCATAACTGTAGCTACATTTTGTGGGAAAGCATTTATGAGAATAGAAAATGAGGCTGTCGCCGCAGCAGCAAAACCAATGGCATCCATTGCTCGGACCAAAAAACACAACCCTATGAATATTGGCCCATCCGGTGCTTTGTCCAAAAATCTAAAGAGAAAGATATAACAAATCACTATGTCTCTTAAAGCAGAGAATCCTGCTTTAATAACAGATGTTATTTGGACAGATGTTAAAGTCGCAGTATATGGACTGGTTTAGCAGTATTCTACTGCAGAATAAAATAAAAGTAATTTGTATTTTCAGCAGTGTTCCAGATCATAGACGTATTAACAAACATTTCATCCTGCTAAATTTACCAGGGTCAAGATAATTGCCTGGGATTTACAGCCTAATATCAAAAGGAATGGAGAAAAAAAAAACTACTACTTTTTTTCAACGGAATTAAAACAATGAACTCCAGAGATTTCCCATCCTTTCAATCAGCGAGTCTGGTTAATAAAAGAAAAAAGAAAGTTGATACATATGGTAAAATAAAATAGCCACAGCAACACAGTGAAGCTTTTAGGAAAAGACACTGCATAAAACAGATATCTATACTCACCCAAAGAGAATCGTGACACATCCTGAGATGAACATGCCAGCAATAAACATAAATTTTGCTCCAATTTGTACAAGCTGTAAATTATTAAAAAATAAATGTTTGTTTTGGAAATTTTCTTATATTTCAAAAACAAATGATATATTGACATAGCTACATTTGTAACATTATACAAATCAACCTAGTTTTACACAGTGATGAAGTAAACTAGTGCAATTAACTGTTCTTTACTAACAGTTCATACATTAATGACATGAAACTTTATGAACTACCGTAGTATCAGTATTGTAATAATGCTTATAATCACCAAAGTTTATTGAAAAGACCTAGAAAAAGTGACTGACCCATAAAATATTTTTTAAAATGTTAAACGCATACCATGAATCTAATTCTAAATTCACAGCAGGATAAATTGGCCCTGATATTGCTGAAACACCATCGAAAAATCTTGAAATTTCATAAGAAATGCAGGTCATCTAGTCCAATCCACTGCCCAAGCAGGAAACTATACCATTTCTGACAGATGGCAGTCCAGTCTCTTCTTGAAAGCTTCCAGTGATGAAACTCCCACAACTTCTGAAGGCAAGCTGTTCCATTGGTTGATCGCTCTCACTGTCAGAAAATTTCTCCTTATTTCTAGGTTGAATCTCTCCTTGGTCAGTTTCTATCCATTAATCCTTGTCTGGCCTTCAGGTGCTTTGGAAAATAGTTTGACCCCCTGAGGGGACAGCCCCTCAAATATTGGAACACTGCTATCATGTCACCTCAGGTTCTTCTCTTCACTAGACTAGCCAGCCCAGTTCCTGCAACCGTTCATTGTATGTTTTAGCCTCCAGTCCCCTAATCATCTTGTTTGCAATCTACCCCAATCAGTCCCATATATGCAGATCTCAACTGAACCATTTTGCTTAAGTACTTAAGTGACCAAAACTTGATGCAATATTCCAGATGTGGTCCAAAGGCTTTATAGAGTGGTATTAGTACCTCACTTGATCTTGATTGTATCCCTCTGTTAATGCAATTTAGGATTGCATTGGCTTTTTTTTGGCTGCCACTGCAGGAAATGTAAGAGCATGCCTCTTTCTTGGGCTTGCACTTCAAAAGAAACAATTGTGAAACTTTGATGATCAAAAAAAGGTATGGCCAATGTCATAACATTACTGGGTAGCAGGGCCAAAATTTTCAAAACTTAAAAATTGAGATGTGGGAATATTTTTGTTTTTCTCATACAAATGAGATAGGTTGATGCCTAAGATTATTTCTTGTTTTATATGCCAATTTTAGTATTATATTTCCCTGGTTTCCTGTTTTGTAAACTGCCGAGTTGTATATTGCATTTGTAAACACAAATATTGTTACAATATGGCAGAAATATAACTTTCAATTAATAGATTTAATTGTTCTTCAGAACTAGCTATGATTTCCAACTAATCTTATAGGTCCTTAAATGGGGTCCCTATGATTTCTGGTGGGATCAGGATAGGGGTAGTGCAACTCTCTGGATTCTGTTTGACCTCTCACTGACTTTGATACCATCAATTATACTATCTCACTGAGCTGTCTCTAAAGTTTAGGAGTGAGAAGCCTAGTACTTTTCTTCCTTCCTGAAGGGATGGTCCAAGTCAGTGGTGAAATGTAAAATTTGCTATTACCGGTTCATTAGGTGTGGCTTGGTGGGGGGGGGGGGGGGGGCGGTAATATGACTGGGTGGGCATGGCCAACTTTTTTTTTTTTACTTTTAAAACCATTTTTTCTACATTGTACATTGTAGAAAAAATGCTTTTAAAAGCCTCTGAGGATCCCAGCTGAGTTGCCTGATTGGCAGAGGCTTTTTTCTTTTAGAAACATTTTTTCTACCACCGCTTCGTCCGAAAAAATGCTTTTAAAAGCCTCTGATGATCCCAGCTGAGCCACGCGATCATCAGAGGCTTTTTTTTTTACTTTTAAAAGCATTTTTTTCGGCCAAAGAAGTTGTAGAAAAAAATGCTTTAAAAAAAAAGCCTCTGATGATTGCGTGGCTCAGCTGGGCATGGGGGGGGGGCAGGGATTTTTGCTACCCATTCTCCAAACCACCTGCCACCATCGCTACCGGATCGGGTGATAAGGTCCGAAGTGGGAGCATTTCACCCCTGCTCCAAGTCAGTGGAGATGGTGGGGTCAGTGGAGATTGACACACACACACACACCCAGGTACCTCCAGTGTGGGGGTTGCTACAAGGCTCACTGTTTTGCCTACTCTGATTCAATATCTATATGAAACCATTGGATGAGGTCTATTGATATATAACCACCTTTCAACAATAAACTGATGATATCCAATTGTACATCTCAACCTCCAGTTAAATAAATAATACTGTCAACGTCCTATGCAGCTGAACAACTGCAATGAGGTCTACATTAGGTTGCCTTTGAAGAGCATTTGGAAGCTAAACTAATCCAGAATCTAGCAGCTTGAGTAACTAAGGATGCATTTTAAGGCACTCATATAAGATTTCTACTATGGGACCTGTAGCAGATGTTAGTTAACTTCCAGGTACAATTCAGGATTCTGGTTGTCATCTTCAAAGCCCTTCTTAATTTTGGGCTTGGGTAACTTAACCTTCTCTCATTAACATCTGCCTGCCAATAGCAATAGCACTTAGATCTATATACTGCTGACTTCCGGCGGTGACACCAGCGCATCAGGACTTAGAGAATGGAGGCTCCGCTCTTGAAAGTCCAAAATTCCCATCCAGGAAGCCACTGCAGGCGCTATTGATCCTGGAGAGATCAATAGAATAAGGGGAACCTTCAAGGACCTCGGGGGGGAAGGCAACCACCTCAAAGGTTCAGGAGAAACCCCCTAATTCCGGACGGGAAAAAACCAGCCGCTTTGGCTGGCCCGAGGCGTTGAAACCGCACAGCAGGAAGGCGAAGATTAAATCAAAGAATCGCAACTGTATCCAGCTTAAAGTGAAGCCGATTGAGACGAAAGCGAGTGAGTAAAGCACTGCAACAAAGTGTGCCAGAAAGCGGAAAGCAGAGAATTCGAGCCCAAGGAAGGTGGAGAGCGGCGACGAGAGACGACAAGGGCGAAAGACTGACAGGCAGTGACTGTGCGAAAAAGAGAGAGACTGCTTGGAACGAGAAACCTCAATAGAACCCATATTTCGCGAGTGAGACCGGATCTTGGATTTAAACGGAATAGAGAAGAAAGGTCTTTGGACTTAAATAAGGAACTACAGAGGGATAGACCAAAGTATTCAGAAAGAAAGCAACAGGAAGATAAAGAAACAGCGAGGGTGAAAGTGAGAGCAGCGGCGCCATTGAAGTGTTGAGAGCAAACGAAAGTGGCGCCTTAGAAAGGCAAGCGGAAAAGTGGCGATTTAAGACAATAACGGAGGAACTAATACGTTAATTAACTGACTAACCAAGGTGAACGGACCCTATTAAAGTGACTAAATTTGGGCTGCAGGCTTTTGATAACTGGGAAGTCCGAGAGACAGAGACATTAAAGACTTTATGATACGAGAAGTTTGCCACAAGAACTGTTACACGTAAGAGTGAAAAAGAACTATATACCAACAGTAAACTAACTTTATATTTATACCTGATTAATTTCTCTAATAAGTGTAAACGGTGATTAATCTCTTTGTGATTGTGTAATTTTGAATAATCGAATAATTGATATTTATTTAATTGCATAGAGGATTGTTTAGGAATCAATTAATAATAGAATTTTAATTAAATAGCAACGTTTGTATAAGTTAATTAAAATAATTATCTAATCCTTATTTATATATCTATAGCATTGATATTTGACTTGATAGATTCATTTTCATAGACTAATCATTTTATTGTATTAACTATATTAAGATTTAATGAAGTGTTAGAACTCTTAAGTTTTTCCCCTTACCTCCTTCATTTTATTCTTCCTTTTCCTCATTAGAATATATAAGTTATCTTGATATATCTATATACCTAACTGTTTACTAGAGTGTTAAGTGTTGAGAATACATATAAAAACTATAGGTTAATTGTCATTGGAAGACCTACACATCATAGGCTTTAGAGATCAGTACATTATTAATATACTATAAATAACAAACTTGAAAAACAGAAAGAGTACGTAATTGTATGAAATTTTGGGAGAACCTAACAAAAAAAATCATCAAGATGACAAGCACCGGCATAACTACCATAACCAAAACTATCAAAAAAACGACCCCAAACCAGGCCTCCCTGGTTGCATCCCCTGCCCAACAGAAATCCATAGAAACGATGTTAGCGACAGAAAAAGAAAAGACAGTCTCCATTTCCAGCATGCAAAACATCCAGTCAGCTCTAGCAATGATACAGGAAACGATGATCAAGACCCAGGAAACGATTGCCAATAATCATGAAGAGACAAGACGAAATCACGATGATTTGAAATCTGATGTGGGAACGATAAATGACAACATACAGAAAATGGATGACAAAATAGAAAAGATCCAACAAAACATGGCTAAAAACGAACAAAGGATTCAAAAGACAGAACTTAAAATGGAACAGACGATTAAAAAAGTGGAAATGCTGGAACATCAGCAGCGGGCAAGTAACCGGGAGACGGAAGATTCACTTACATTCCTTGAAATGGAAAAATCATCATTTTATTTAAGGTTCCAAAACATAACGGAAACCAAGGAGGAAGATCTGGGAGAGACTATGACGGAGGTTCTTGCGGAAGCGTTACAGAGAGATAAAAATGATATAAGAAGGGATATAGACGAAGTTTACAGGGTGCATACTAATTATGCACGAAGGAATAAACTCCCAAAAGAAGTACATGTCCAATTTACAAAAAAAAACAGTAAAAGAGGAGATATACAGAAAAATGAGAGAGGAGGCGATGTACTATAAGGGGAAGGAAATAATAACACTGAAGCAAATCCTGAGACGTGTGAGAGAACAGAGGAGAAACTACAGCTTCCTCACATCACAATTAAACAAACACAAAGTGATGTTCCGTTGGCTAATACCAGATGGCATCTTAATTTCATGGCAAGATAAGAAAGTGAAGATAGACAACCTAGAAGGAGCCCAGGAGTTTTTTGATCAATATTTTGTTATGGAAGAAGATCAAGAACCTAGAGAAGAACCCGAAAACAAAAGCCAAGAAGAACAATCCATAGAAGAAACGGAAGATGAACAAGAGGAAAAGAAGAAGTTGGAAAGAGAAAAATTGGAGAGAGAAGGAGCAAGGGGAAAAACACAAAGAATAACAAGAAACACAAGCAAACAAAAGACAACCAATAGATAAGACGGAAGATGGAACAGGAAATAAAAATGATTTCAATCAACATAAACGGATTAAACGCCCCAATTAAAAGAACCCGGACATTTGCCAAATTACAGAAATTGGAGATGGATATAATCAACCTACAAGAAGTCCATATCAAAAAATGTCATCAAAAATTACTAGAAAATACAAGATTAGGAAACCTTTACACTTCACTATCAGATCAAAAAAAAAGAGGCATTGCAGTTTATATTAAGAAACATCTAAAAACAAAACAGGTATATACAGATGATGAAGGCAGAGTTCTAATGATTGAAATACAAACAGAGTCAAAAACAATACTATTGATCTCGATCTATGCACCGAATGAAAACCAACGGGCTTTTTATAAAAACATACATAATAAAGTAAAGGATCTCAATTATGAAAATATCTGCCTTGTAGGTGACTTTAATGCAATTTTGGATACAGAAAAAGATTATAAGAGTACCAAGAAAAATAAAAGTAGGAAAAAACCCTGCCAGATACTTTCATGGAAATGGCACAAGAACTATGCCTACAAGATGCGTGGAGGGAAATAAACAAAGAAAAAAAGCAGTATACGTTTTATTCCAATCCACATCTATCCTGGTCCAGGATAGATATGGCTTGGATGACAACAAACCTCAGGAAAGATCTTGAAGAAATAGAAATATCGACAAACGTATGGGCAGACCATAGTCCGATCAAAATAATTTGGAAAGGATATCATAAAAAAAAGAGATGCATGATGAACACTGAAAATTTAAAAGATAAAGACTACATACAAATGATAGAAAAAGAAATGAAAATCTTCTTCAAGATTAACAACAAAGAGCAAACTTCCCTCCAGAACTTGTGGGACATGGCGAAAGCGTACATAAGAGGTCTGACAATAGCATATGTGGCAAAGAAAAATAAAGAAAAGCAACAGAAAAGAGATCAACTGTTGAAAGAACTCAAGGATTATGAATATGAACTACAGAACGAACCCCAGAATAAAAGAATCCGAGAAAAAATAAATCTGACAAAACATAAAATAAATTTGATCACACAAATAGAAATAGCGAGGAAAATTAAATTAGTGAAACAAAACTATTTCGAACACGCTAACAAGACAGGGCGATGGTTGGCATACAAATTGAAGAAAGAAAAAGAAAAAAGGACCATACATCAACTACAGGACAATACTGGTGAGATACAATACAGGAATAAGGACAAAAAGAATATAGCAAGAACATTTTTTCAAAAACTGTATGAACAGGAAGAACTCCCAGAAGAAGACATAGGCAATACTTAAAAGAAGTGGAGATTAAAGAATTAAAAGAGGTACATAGAGATTTGTTGGATAGGCCAATTACAATGACAGAACTTATTGAGGCGAGGAAAAAACAGAAAATAAACAAAACCCCGGGACCGGATGGAATACCAGCAGAGTTCTACAAGAACTGCCAACATTCCATAGATGAAATCCTGCTTAGAGTATTCAATGACGCAGTTATGGAAGCCAAAATTCCAAATTCCTGGACAGAGGCTATCATCACATTGATACCTAAAGAAGAAGCGGACCACACACATATCCAAAATTATAGACCGATATCTCTGTTGAACGTAGATTATAAATTATTCACATCAATTATTACAGAAAGAATCAAGAAAATAATTAAAGATTATATTCACCCGGATCAAAATGGCTTCATTCCAAAGAGACAGTTAAAAAACAATATGAGATTAATAGTCGATGTACTAGAATACTATGAAATGAATATAGATAAACAATCGGCTCTAATATTTCTGGACGTGCAGAAGGCGTTCGATAACCTCAATTGGAATTTTCTCACTTTACAACTGGAAGCCATGAAATTCGGGGACAAATTCACAAATATGATAAAGAGAATCTATTCCCTCCAGACAGCAAGGATAACAATCAATGGTGATCTGACAGAGCAATTTCCAATATTAAAAGGGGTGAGACAGGGATGCCCCTTGTCCCCCCTATTATTTATACTGGCTTTGGAAATCCTTTTAAAGGAAGTTAGAAGAGATAACGAAATAAAAGGCCTAAAAATTAAACGGGAAGAGTATAAACTCCAGGCTTTCGCCGATGACATTGTATTTATAATAGAACAGCCAACAACAACTGGCATCAAGCTATTAGACAAAATAGAGAAATATGGGAGAGTAGCCGGGCTCAAAATTAATAAACAAAAAACAAAGATATTAACCAAGAACCTCACTAATCAACAAGAAAAGCAACTAGAAGACGAATTAGGCATACAAACGGCAAAGAAAGTAAAATATTTAGGAATATGGCTGACTAACAAAAGTACATCAATTAGAGAAGATAATTATGATAAATTAACAAAACAAATTAAAAAGGACTTAGGAATCTGGAAAAATTTACAATTATCACTTCTGGGAAGGATCGCTTCAATTAAAATGAATGTGTTGCCTCGAATATTATTCCTATTTCAAGTGATCCCAATAAAACCAGGGAAAAACTTCTTTAAAGACCTTAACAAACTAATAGCAGATTACATATGGCAGGGGAAGAAAGCAAGAATTAAATTAAAGCACCTACAGGACACAAGAGAAAGAGGAGGACTGGCACTACCCGACTGGGAAACATACTACAAGGCATCAGCATTAACCTGGATCAAGGAGTGGATGGAACTCAGAAACCATCGACTACTGAATTTGGAAGGATTCGATCTCCAGAGAGGATGGCACACTTTTTTATGGGAGGGTACGGACAAAAGGCATGAATACTTCCAGAGACATACAATCAGACAAGCATTATACCAGATATGGCAAAGTATCAAAAAGACACATTACAACAAAATCCCAGAATGGTTATCAACAATGGAGGCCCAGATTTATCCAAACGCCTTGGACAGCAATAAAATAAAAACCTACAAAGATTTGTTAAACAATCAGGGGGAACTAAGAACGAGGCAAGAACTGAAGGAGATGGGTACAGACATTGATTGGTGGCCATACGCACAAATAAAATCAAGATATAAGAAAGATTCGGCTCAATTTGGATTTCAAAAAGGTCAAACTGAATTAGATAAAATTTTGCAAGGGACACAGGATAAATTGATTAAAAAAATTTACAATTATTTACGAGGATACAAATTAGAAGAAGAGATAGTAAAAGAAAATATGATAACCTGGGCAAAAAATTTTGGCTACAATATTGAATTAGACAAGTGGGAAAAATTATGGACAATAAATTATAAACTGACAATGTCTGTACCCTACAAAGAAAATCTCTACAAAATGTTCTATAGGTGGCACTTGGCACCAGCCAGACTAGCAAGAATGTTTCCCGGTACATCATCAATATGTTGGAAATGCAAGCGTTACAAAGGCACCTATTATCATATGTGGTGGACCTGCCCAATGGCAAAACAATATTGGCAAAGGATTAGAACTCAAATAGAGGAAATAACACAACAAAAAATAGAAACAAGACCAGAAACCTTTCTACTTGGCATAATAAATGGAAAATATGAAAAGGAAACAACATATTTAATCATACATATGATAACAGCAGCACGAATAATATACGCGCAATATTGGAAGAGTAGTGATATACCAACAGAGGACAGGACAATTAGCAAAATCATGGAATGTGCAGAACTAGATAGACTCACAAAGGAACTACAAAATAGGGAGGAACACGATTATTACCTAGTATGGGAAAAGTGGTATACCTGGTTGGAAGATAGAAAAGGGAAAAAGGATTAAGAACTAAAGGGAGTGACCAAATATAGAAAGAGAAAAACAAACTACAAACATAGGTCAATAAAGAACCACAAAGACAGTTAGAAAGGAAAGACCAAACAAAGAGAGTCAAAGTACGAATAAGAATGTATATTACAGTTGCGATAAACTAGACGTATATCTGAATTTGTGTTTATATGTTTATATGTTTTGTATGTTTTTCTGTTTTGTTTAGTCTGTACTTATAAATAAAACCAATTTAAAAAAAAAGATCTATATACTGCTTCACAGTGTTTTACAGCCCTCTCTAACCAGTATGCAGAGTCAGCATATTGCCCCCAACAATCTGGGTCCTCATTTTACCTCAGAAGGATGGAAGGCTAAGTCAATCTTGAGTCTGGTGAGATTTGAACTGCCAAATTTCAGGCAGCCAGCATGCAACCGAAGTAGCCTGCAGTACTGCATTCTAACCACTGCGCCACCGCGGCTCATATAAGATCTAATAGGATGGAATCACTAAGTGTCCTACTGATTAAAATTGTCATCTTAAAGTATGTGTTCAGTCACTACCACCATCCTCTGGAATAATATTTCCTCTGATGTGAGATCAATCTCTTCCTACTAGGATTTTTTTTTTAAAGTGTATACTTGGCTATGCTAAGCCTAAGGAAAGGGAGCTAGACTGTTGTGACTGCCCTTCAAATAAATGGATTGGTCTTTATTCTTACCATAAATGTTTTAGTCATAATTCCTGATTGTATAAGAATATAAAATATTGTTTTCAATTTTAATTTTTGGTTGTAATCTGTAATATATATTGTGGAGCTATATTCTACACAAAGATGGTAGATTGGAGCAGTGTAGAAACTAGATAAATGATATAGATATGTGAGAGAGAGACATAGGGAGAGAGGAAGGGAGAGAGATATTGAGAGAGAGAATTGAAAATTTTGCTTGCTACAGATTTTCATTTGTTTATCTACTAGGAGAGATTGAACAGTATGCCATTGATACTAATTCATTCTGTTGCCCTTGGGCCATGAATTAAGATTCTCATATAGTCATAAATTCGTTTTTACTACATAATTTAAATGGTTTTGGATTTTGGAGAAATTGAGTCAATTTTTGCAGAAATCTAAGGGTACATGTTCAATTGACAATGTTTCAGTTAATAAGCGCTACCATTTAAAAAGCTTACTTTTCCCAGACACAGTGATTAGAGTTTAGAACATTATGATCTATTTCAATGAACTTTTTATTTATCAGGCGATACATTATTTTTGCTTAATCACCATGGTATTTTTGAGGATACTTACATATTTGCCCATTATCAACGATGTCAGGAAGTTGAATAATGCAAAACATCCAAAAATAAATCCAACAATTGTACTACTAACTCCTTTCTTTTCTGCCTTAAAAAAATAAAATACAAAAACTTAAAAAACAAAAGCCTATAGAATGCACAAAATAATTACATAGCTCAAATTTTACCACAATACCATAGGAAAAGAAGTTCTGACTATTATATAATATACATGCCTTTTGCCCGATTTATTTTCTATAATTAGCATTTTTGTGATATGGTTATGTTTATACACTTCCTCTTAGCTGTAAATCTTACAGTATTGTGAAAAATGATTGCAGCATTTCTCAAGTATAAAATAAGAACAGGAAAAAGTGGTATGTTGGGTATGTTGGTAAAGATGCTCGCCTTCTACTAAGAAGGTTAAGAATTCAGTCCTAGATAGCAGCAGATTTTTTTCTCTTAGTGCAGAAGGAAAAAATATCTGCTGCAAACTCCATGTGGTATCAGGAAAGGCATCCAGCCTGTAAATGCTCAGCTCCACTCCATTGGCCCAGCTCTACCCTGAATTAAGGGACTAGAGCAGGGGTTTCAAACTTGCAACCTGCAGACTGGATGCATCACATGGTGGCCACTCCACCCCCATTTTAGCGAAGGGGGAAAAGTTACGATATGTCACATGACAACCTGTCATTGCAACTTTGACACCCCTGGACTACAGGGTTGTAAAAAGCAAAAAAAAAAAAAAAAACCTCAAGCAAAAAGAAGAAATACAAATTTAAATGCATGAATGCCTATGGCATTGGAACGGTGGCAGATATTGAAAAGTGGTATAAATTAAGTCTAATTTTTTGTTGCTTTTGGTACCCATCTCCCTGGGTTCAGTCATTTGTATAATTATTTTTTGTCAGCTTAGGTGAATGTTTAGCAAGTGGTAACAATTTGAGAAAAACTACACATATATACAAATGTATGAGTGATTATATATTGCACACCAAAAAGAACATTGTTACAGCAAATGGAGGTGATGCAATCATTTGTAATGCATATCCACAATTATGCAAGCAGTTTCTGAGTGTGATTGCGAAGTGAATGTTCTGAATTCTCTTTTAAAAACCAAGCAGCACAATGGTGCTCAGTCCTCAAATAATGCAAGTATACAACTTTGTAGAAAACTGCTTTTAAAAGGCTGCTTAAACTAGTAGAAATCTAATCCAACCGAGAGGCAAGATGTAGGAAGAACTGTACGTATTTATTTGGTTTTAAAAAATAGTAAATAGACAAAGAAAAAATCTAATGATATAATTATTTTAAACTAATTTGAAACTACACCAACTTTTTAAAATGTTGTAGCTATTATATTGCTCCTACATATGTACTAGATTTGAGGAGGGAGACAAAACACTTTTTGTAGCAACAAAAGTTTACAAAATGTTAGTTTTCGTATTTCGTGAACTAAAAATTGATACAAGAGCAAGTGAGTCTTTGTTGTATGAACTCATATGTCACAGAGACCATCATTAAAGAACCTTATTGCAGACTTTTTGTTTTAAACATATACATCCATTTACCTCTCTTGGAAAAAATGGTCCCAGAATCGAATAGCAAACCATTGAACCGAAGTTGAGGGATGCTGTTGAGACCATGATAAACATCTGCTCTCTGCTCAGCCGCTTCGGTTCCTCATTAGCAATCTGCGATCTGTCATTATCTGAGTAGGAAAAATCTCTCTTAGAATAGAAAAAGGAATGCAGCCTTCAAAACTGATAGAAACAAGTACCTGACACCGACCAGTTAGCAAAAAAATAATAATAAAAATGCAGAACCTTATATTTCAATAGGAGCATGTTTTGTTTCATAACTTGTCCCAAATCTATTCACATGACTACAGTTCTGATACAAAGCCGTAGTGAAAACAAGAACAACATATTTCTAAAACACACTCATTAGATAGTGCATTCTTGAGCAAGTTTTAGAAATACAGAGATTAATATTCAAAATCTGTCTTTCAGTAGGATTAGGAATATGAGAATTCAGCTGTACTTTAGCCTCCCCTAATCCAGTGCCCTCCAAATGTGTTGGGTTGCAGCTTCTAGAATTCATATGCTAGCTGAAAACTTGAGAAGATTCAGTCCAAACAGTTGAAGAGCATCCGATCGAGAAAGACTGATTGTGTTGGTATCATAAAAAATATTTATGTCTTGAAATGCTCCAGACTAAATACTAGGTGTGAACTAAGCAATTAGAGAAGAAAAATATCACCAAGATGTTTATCTTTAATTTAATCCTTCCAAGAAGTTATTATTTTACATATTTACAATGCAAGTCAGTGCTTCTTTATTCAGATCAAGTATAATGTAATATTGATCTTAGGTGTCTTCAAGTCCCTCTTGACTCCTGGCGAATTAATAGGCAGGTCCCTGCAGGTTTCTTGACATTTTTCAGAAGTGATTTGCATTTGCCTCTTTCCTACCACTGAGTGACTAACCCAAAGTAACTTAACTGGTTTCAGCCTAAAACAGGACTAATCACTTAATGGTTTTCATTAGAATAGAATAGAATAGAATAGAATAGAATAGAATAGAATAGAATA
>WNWU01000005.1:3456760-3473988 GCA_012654045.1 Ptyas mucosa
CCCCCCCCCCCCCCCCCCCCCCCCCCCCCCACCCAGAGACTCCTTTCCCCGGCTCCTGCCAAAACAGGCAATAGACTCAGACACCTATTTTCAGAAAGCGGGGCTTGGGTCCTCGCGGGGGTTTAAATAAGAGCCCGGAGGCTCCACCTCTTCCTTTTCATCGGCGACTCGTGGAATTTGGAAGGTGAGCGCGCGCCTTGGTAGGCCTGTAGTAGTTTGGATTTAGTTTTTTTTTTAAAAAAAAGGTTATTCGTTTCTTTTCGCTCTTCGGGGCGCGAGGGGGGGGGAGTGTTGAGAAGGAAAAAGGCGGGAAGAAAAACCACGGGGGGCGGGGGGGGGGGTTGTTGTGCGCGTGGTTTCGAAGGTTTAACGGGGATTTGTCTTGTTTTTTTTCCCCAGGAACTCCGGGCGGGAGCGTTTACCACCAACCATGACCGAGGAAGGGTAAGTGTGCGCGAGACGGAGATACTTAGAACGGTGCCCACGAGGCCACTGGAGGACGGCCAGCGCGTGCTGCCTTGTCCTCGGCCGGCCTGGTTCTGTGTGCATGGAGCGCTGGGTACTGTCCGCTTGCTTGCATGCATGCTTGCTTGCTTGCACCACGTGGTGGGACTTAGTTTTGTTCTTTATTTCTTTTTCTCCCCCCCCCCCCCAAAAAAAACCTCTTTCTGATTACAGCCAAGAGCTATTAAAAATAATCGTCCCTTGTTCTGATTTTTGCTGGCCATCGAGTTCTGTAAATCACACGGCACAGGATAATAAAAACAAGGACAAATAGAATTTTTTTTTGTTGGCCAAGTGTGATTGGACACACAAGGGATTTGTCTTTGGTGCATACGCTCTCTGTGTACATAAAAGAAAAGATAACGTTCATCGAGAATTATAAGGTGCAACACTTAATGATACTCATAGGGTACAAATAAGCAATCAGGAAACATCAATATAAATCAGGCTGAATTTATCAATATAAATTCTGATTTATCAATATAAATCAGGCTATAAATAGGCTGAAAAACAGCTTCGATCCCCAGGGCAATAGTCACCTTGAATTATATGGTATAGTGCAATGTCGGAATTTCAATTATATAGAACGTAAAGGATGTATGTGTGTGTTTTTATTTTTATAGTTCTAATGTGCACTGAAGATGGCATTTAATTTCGTTGTACCATGTGCAATAAAGTAAACTAAATGATATGTTTATGTATATTCTCAGAATATACACATATTCAGGCAAATCACGTTTTAATGTATGCCAGTGTGTTCACAGAAGAGAGTGATAATAAAGGTTATCTTGTACCTCTCTATAAATTTATATTTACATAAATGGTACAAACTTGTTTATAAATTTATTGTGCAAATATATTTTAAATATATTTACATGATCTATCTGTGCAATGTTCCCGTAACTTCATTGTCGCAGAATGTGAATTTTATCTGCTGTGACGTTTAAAAACTGGATGTGAGATTTTATCACTAGTGGGCAAAATAAAATAAAAGTGGCTTCGGCTGGTTTTTACAGATGATACAGAGATGGTGTGAGTTATTTCAATTCTTCCCTGAACATCTTAAAATCTTGAGGCATTGATGGAAAAGTTGTCATCACTTTTCTGTAGAATTGGGGGGGTGAGGGAGAGATTCTGCATCATTTGACACAGAATACAATATAATTTGTATGGATAGTAGAAAGCTATAATAGAGGAAATAGCCACAGTCAAATTCAGAGCAGTGTTGAGAGAAAAAAATAGCATTATAATGTTGGAGTTTTAAGTAACTATAATCAGTTTCTTCTACTTTGCTTTGAAATGCCAGTCTGGTTTTTTTTTAAAAAAGAATTTTATCCTACCGTTTTTTTGTTGTTGTTTTTTTAATTTGATTTATATGCTGCCCTTCTCCAGAGACTCAGGGCGGCTTACAATGCGTTAAGCAATAGCCTTCATACTTTTGTATATTTATACAAAGTCAGTTTATTTCCCCCACAATCTGGGTCCTGATTTTACCTACCTTAGAAAGGATGGAAGGCTGAGTCAACCTTGAGCCTGGTGAGATTAGAACTTGAAGTAATTGCAGGCTGCTGAATGTTAATCACAGTGCCTTAATCTACTGCGCCACTCAGGCTCCTATTTTACATATACAGCTCAGAGTGATGAACATACCAATGCTCTATTTTCCCCACAATGCCCTATGTGGTGAGTTGGGCTAAGAACAGTTGTTTTGGCCCAAGTCACCTAGCTGGTTGTTCATTTCCAAGGCAGAACTGCAACACAATCTTCTGTCTTATCAGGTGCACCAAACTGGCTCTCAAAAATAAAAGGACACAATAGATTTTCTTTTTACTTTTGTGCCTTTTACTTTAGCACCCTCAGATGATGGTTTTTACATATATTCACTAGTTAACTTGCTTGTTAAAATGCATATTTTACAGACTTAGTTTTGTGTTCTGATGGCTAGAAGTGGCATAGACCTGTTTTGTGTCCAGCTGCTTGTCTAAATCATTGTTTCTCCAAAGTATGAAATTACTTTTTTTCCTAATTTCTAACTTGTTAAGGAGTTCCTTAACAAGTTAGAAATTAAACTTAAACTTCTTCCTCTGTACTCATAATTCAAATCTGTTTTGAACTTGTACATCCTTTTCATTGTTCAGACCTTTTGCATCCTTGTGCTTCAGGTTACCATTAGGATGGGGATCAAAATTTTAAGGAATTTCTATGTTGCATTCATTAGCTTGCTTATTTTCATTTTTTGTTATATAGCATAACTGCTGGAGGCATTATGGATGTCAACACTGCCCTTCAAGAAGTGCTGAAAACGGCACTTATCCACGATGGATTAGCTCGTGGAATTCGTGAAGCTGCCAAAGCCTTGGACAAGTAAGTGATTAGATTTGCTCCAAATCAAAGTGGGATTGTACAGCCTATTGCTTTGATTTTGTATGCGATTCATGAATGCAAAACTACAACAAGCAGCAGAACCCTGCGCAAAACAGCTGAGAGTCGGGAGGCGGATCCAATCAACTTGTGCTAATTAGGCTGTGCTGAAACTGAGACGAGCTGTTTTTTCTTGCTGTTTGCTTGCAAAGAGGTAACTGCTGTGAGGCAGAGGCCAAAAGGTGGGGGCCAGTGGGTGGGCGGGGCTACATTCGGTGTATAAGACTCACCTAAATTTTCCACCTCCTTTTAGGGGGGAAAAGGTGTGTTTTATATTCTGAAAAATATGGTATTTAAGGACATACATATTTTAAATGTTAAAGTCTATTCTGCCAAATAGTTCTGTTATCAATGTGAGGTGAAATTAAATGGACTTAAATTGCAAATTTCCCTCCTCACACTGCAAGGTATTGCTGGCATGATTGATCCAAATGTGTTGTTAAAGATTAGCGTAAAGTGTGTTATGATAGATCAATTCCATGTTTAATACAATTTCATTTGGGTTCAGTCTTGCGTTCCTGGTATGGGATGAATTGGTGAAGGTCTTACCTTCCTTTTATTTGCTATGTTTTCGTTAGGGTTTATGTCTTTCAAAATATCCTGAAAGATGCTCCAGAATCAAATTTAGGGGTCTTTGGCAGTTATTTTGAAAAGGGAACAAAACATGCTGCTGTTACTGTTTCCTCCGGCAGTACAGGTAGTCCTTGCCTTAAAACCACAATTGAATCCAACATTTCTGTTAAATGAAAAATTTGTTGATTTTTGTCCCAATTTATAACATTTCTTGCCCCAGTTAAGTGAAGCACTGAAGTTAAGTTAGTAACATGGTTTGTTAAGTGAATCTGGCTTCCCCATTGAGTTTGCTTGTCAGAAGGTGATCACGTGACCCCAGAACACTGCAAGCATCATAAGTATGAATCGGTTTCCAAACATCTGAATTTTGATCACATGATCATGGGGATGCTGCAATAGTCATAAGTGTGAAAAATGGACATAAGTCACTTTTCAATCCCATTGTATCTTGGTCACTAAGTAAACTATTGTAAGTCAAGGACTACCTGTATTCTTCTGTACCTACTAGATTCTAAAAACGTGTAATTGTTTTTAAAGTCCAGTTTGGAGGGTGCTTGAAGTGGATGTGTAATATAGAGTAGAGAAGCTATATCTTCCAGGCTTTAGTCACTTCTCCAAAACATACTGTGTTCAGTAACAAGATGGAATGATAACATCCCATCAGCACCTTCCCTAACATGAAATACATTTTTCTGGGACCATATAACACCCTATATTTTAAGGATCTACTTATATATATATATATATTGATCACTTTGTGTAGCCTGTGCATGGATTAAAACACACATGCTTTATATGTGCACTAAACTGGAGCATATGTTTGGTTTCTGGACAGAGAAAGCATATGTGTGCCAGTATACTTGATCCAGAGAGGGATAAATGGGAAAGGCGAGCTAGTAATATGTGATGATGGTGAAGTAAAGTAGGTACATTGGATGGATATGTGGAAGTGATAGCAAACTGGTCCATCAGTTATAAATTAATTAAATGTAGTTGAGAAGATGGGAAAATAGCTAGGTAGGCTGAGCTGGTATAGTTTAATAGTGAGATGCATTTCTGATTTCAGCCAGAGGGCAAAGATTTCAGCCAGAGGGCAAAAATACTACAATTTTTTAGAAAGTGGCTAGGTGAGCAGCAATTTATGGTATATTAGATTTAAAGATAAGAGCTACAGTGTTTGAATGATGACTTCATGAAAGTCGGATACCCCTTCACTCTTTTTATGAGTGACAATGATAGTCTGACAAACCTGTAAGAGAAGAGTTTATTTTGTGAGTAAACAAGCCAGAAACAGCATAAACTTTAAAGGTCATTCTTTGAATGACTAAATGTTTATGCTAGTTTTACCGACTTCTAAGTAGTAAACAAGGATTTTGTTTAAAAATGACTTAAAATGCAACCGTTGAATAATAACTGGTTTCAATTTTAGAATTGTATGAAAACTTCCTTTCATTAAGATATTTCTAGTCAGTTACTTAGTATTAAAAGTGTCTCTGAATTAAACATAAAGTGTCACAGAAACATTTTAGCTCTACCCTACTCTTTTTCATCTTTTTATACCACATTCCCAAAATATTTCTGTAGGTAAAGCACAACCAGGAAATGATTGAAAATTATGACTAGGGATTTGTGGGTGTAATCCTCTCTGTTTTCATATTTTACAAATAATTTAATCCAAACAGCTATGCTAAGGAAACAAACACAGATTGTCTTACCAATTTTATTTGATATTTTTTCCATTTTAGACGTCAAGCCCATCTTTGCGTTCTTGCATCCAATTGTGATGAACCTATGTATGTAAAGCTGGTTGAAGCTCTTTGTGCTGAACATCAAATCAATCTGATAAAGGTAACAGCTATTTTACTTAGAATTGGTAATGTGAGACTATCAAGTAGTTTATAGTAAAATCATGCAACTGTTCGGGAAGTCTTGGTTAAAACAAGTTAGTAATGCTGTTAATGCTGTACGGTGATGATAACTTGGCTCCCTCTACTGAGAATTGTGAGGAAAACAACCACAAATTGTTACCCTTTTAGTCTGAGTGTACAGCTGCCTTTGATTCTGTCTTTATTGCCTTGTATTGTTAGCACTTCTAACAAAATGCAAATTGCTCTTGACAGGTTGATGATAACAAGAAGCTTGGTGAGTGGGTAGGTCTTTGCAAGATCGACAGAGAAGGAAAACCTCGTAAAGTTGTGGGTTGCAGTTGTGTGGTTGTTAAAGTAAGATAACGTTCTTTTTATTTTAGATTATTTGAGTTTACTCAATTGTATACTTGTACAGGCTCCTTAAAACTGCAAATACTACTACATCATATCCTTTGAGCATTACATTTAAAGTAATGCTTACAGTCTTTTTGGACTGTTGCCTTCTGGGAGAAGATACAGAACAATTAAAACTTGGACCATATGTTTTCTGAATAGTTTTTATCCCAGAGCTATAATTGAACAACAATGAACTAAAGGGCCACCATCAGTGAGCTTTTGGACAGTATTACTTGGTCTGTTGTGTGGATGTTTGGGCGGTTTAGGGGATGGGAATTGTGGGTGGGTGGGGTTTGGGAATTGTTATGTGTGTTGGACCTGGTCTTTGGGTGTTAATTGAATTTTGTTGTATGGGTATACTGTGTATACACGTACAATAACAATAAAGTTGTTATTATTTAAAGCCAGTTTCTTTTTGCCACTTTCTGGCAAAAAAGCAATCATTGAACAAGTTCATTTAACAGCCATGACCAAACAAAGTATAAAATCAGGCACAGTCACATTAACCTAGCAATTAATGACTGCTAAGTTTTAAGACTAATTCCTAACTTAATTACGGTCATAAGTTGAGTACTTTTTTAAAAAAGTTTTTTATTATGAACACAGTGAAACAGAACACAAACATACAACATTTATATGCATATCACTTTTTTTACAGCTCTTTCAAAGTGATCCTTTCTTACTATTTATACATATTTATACATATTGTAACCTTATCTTACTCTACATTGTTTTCCATCTTTCTTTATTTCGTCTACATTGTACCTTGATCTTCAACTCCCCCCCCCTTCTCTCCTTTATTCCTCTTTCTCATTTTTCCTATTCTCCAACCATTCATACCATCTACACCACACTTTGTAATACTCTGTGTAGTTGAGGAGTACTTTTATTTCTGCCATATAGAAGTTGATCTGTTGCTCATAAATAATAGAAAAAGGTGGAAAAATCCTTTTGGGGGATGTTGGTTTGTATAGACAAAACTAAGTGTGACAGAGATAAAGGAAAGTTTTCTTTTGTAATGTTCTATTGCCATTGCAGTCTTCTAATTATCACAGTTGTTTAATACACCAAAGAGCTGCCAGTAAGACAAAATCTGCTTAACTTACAAATGTTCTGCAGAAGATCGTTGCTGGCAATAATAATGCCAGAACACGAGCCTTGAAGACACTGTAGTCATTGAGGTCCCAGTAATGGCCACATTGATAGTCTATGGAAGGCTTTTTCTTTAAACTAAAGGATATGGTTAACAACTGTTAACTTTATCTAAATTGCCTTTTTTCTTGATGCAATTATTATTATTATTATTATTATTATTATTATTAAATTTATATTAATTTATATTAAATTATAATAGATCACTAAATATTTACTAGTCTGGACATTATGTAATTGTTTAAACCAATAATTTACTGGAATATTAATACATTGTTTTGTTGTAGGACTATGGCAAAGAATCTCAGGCCAAAGATGTCATCGAAGAATACTTCAAGTGCAAGAAATGAACAAATAAAATACATTTGAGCTGACAGTACATTTGTATTTTGCTTAGTTTTTCAATTATTTATATAAGTTTATGACAGACCTACAAAGACTGATTGATAAACAATGAAGAAAAACACATGGTACAATGAAGTATAAAATTGATCAGTGATACAACTATAGATGTAAGGCATCTACAAATGCCTTACAAGTGAAAAGTTTTTTTAAAATACAGGTAGCGCTTGCTTACCAACCACTTGCAGTGACTGAAGCTGCAACAGCGTGAACGAATATTTAAAAGGCTGGTCCTTGAACTTCTGGCCGTTGCAGTGTCCCTGTGGTCGCATGATTTGTGCTCTGAGCTCTTGGCCACTGGCTTGCATTTATGATGGTTGCAGAATGGTACTGTCACATGATCACCATTTGTTGAAGTCAACCTTGCCTGTTGGCTTCTCACAAGCAAATTTAGATTTAAGAAAATGTATATGGCTGCCCAACTCACTCTCAGTGACTCTAGGCGGCTTATTCCTGAAGAGCTGTTTACATGCTGACCTAACCTGAAGTTTTATTTTTACAGAACAGTCATAGCCTGCCATGGTTTACTTACAAGCAAACTTAATTTTCTAGAGGTCACAATTGAATACAATGTTTAAAAATATTTCAAATGGACTGAGCTACAGAGAAGTCCCATGATAATCACTGATGAGTGATTCTCAGTTGCTCAGCCAAAGTAGCATTTTTTGTGCTGAATTGGAGTAACTAGAATTTGAACTCCATATTTTGTTAATATTTTATTTAAAATTACAAATTTGGAAGTTGTGCAAACCACAATGAACTATAGAACTTTATGTTTGTGTTTTTGCATCTTTCCTGTATTTATTTCTTGGCATGAATTCTGTATAGAAGATTCAATTCCATATAAAGAAAATCCTGTTGATTAAAGAGATTTTTGTACAGAAATTAAGCTTGAAAAACATTTTTGGCACTAGAGAGTAGGCACTCAATATCTTAAATACTATGAATGGAGATTTAATTTGTAAATGAAATAAGGGTGATTCTGCCGTTACGGGTGTTGGGCCTTCTGCCGAAGAATTTTTAAGAGGGAAATAGTATTAAGTTGGAAAAGTAATGTGAAACGGATCATTTGTAAACAATCAAGTTTGTGATATGTGCAATAACAAATGATACCATAAAGAAGGGTAACATGAATTTGGAGCTATTCAAAAGTTAGGAAACAAACTGCCATTTCCCCCATTCTATTAAGGACAGTTGCTTCAGGGATTCCCCATGCTCCTGCATGCACAATATATTTATAAATTTAATATTAAATTTATGTAGACACCCAATTCAAGTGATTGGGTGGATTACATTATAGACAAATCCTTGATTTGTAAATTTCCTTGGCAAATCTTTCCACAGCCTGCCTTAAAAATTACAATCTGTTGATTAATGGTAACATTTGCATTAATTTTTCATTAATTTACATTTTATTTTAGAAAGTTTAAATTGTTCAGAAAGTACATGGCTGGTGTGATGGTGTAATCAGTTGTTAGATTTTTTTTTACTGGTAGTACGGGAAGCAGTTACGCAGATTCATAACATCCACAACTTTCTGAACTATAAGCAGCAAGGACCTTCTGTAAACTTCAAACCATCACAGGAAATAGTATAATTCAATATCAGCTCTAGACGGTGTTTAGCTTCGAATTACCTAAGGATTTATTGGTGCATTCTACTTGACCAAGTTGATTTAAGATTAAGCCCTGATGCAGGACAAAGCAGTCAGTTTGACTCAAGCTTTTGCAATTTATTTTTAGTTTCAGTTTCAGTTTATTTAATTTGTATACCGCCCTCCTCCCGAGGGACTCAGGGCGGTGAACAGCCATAAATAAAACATAAGAGTGTAACATTTAAAACCCAATTAAAATCCAATTAAATAAATTTGGCCGTAAAAATATTAAAACCCCAATAATTTAAAACGAATTAAAATTTATAACATTTTTAAAAAAGGAGAATCAGGCCAGGCCTGCCTGGCGAAATAAGGGTCTTAAGAGCGTGGCGGAAGGTGCGTAGGTCCAGGATCCTCCGAATCTCCGGGGAAAGCTCATTCCAGATAGTAGGTGCCCCCACAAACAAGGCTCCCCTCCTGGGGGGCCACCAGTTTTAAACCCTTGAAATGTATTCCTCAATTTTAAACAGGTTGAAAAAAAATATTTATTCACTAAGCATGTTTACAATTTAGCGAAGTGGGTTACAAGAATTTATTGAGCAGAATAGCTGGCAAGTTGACAAGACATTGCTTGTTACTGGGGAAAATAAGAGTTCCTTCTGTGTTGTGGTTTTATGGTTGCCTTGAAAATGGGCTGATTCTGGCAATCGGGTACCGTAACGTGTTGCTACACTAGCCTACTATCACCTCATGGCTAAGTTTATGAGTCTTTAAAATTGATTGTGGGAATTAAATGGGCTAGATTGTGAGGAATCTGAAAAAGAAATTAGAGGCACTTCAGACATAACAGATATGAAAGATTAGTAACTTCATGGGGTATTATAGTCTGAGCTGGAAAAAGTTCAGAATCGAAACCATTGAGAATCTACCTTCAGGATCTAATAAAAGGTGGTGTGTATTAACATTTTCCAGGATTCCGTATCTTACCTAATATTTGCATTAAAACAGTGAAATTTCTGGATCATTAATCATGTAGTATGGGGCTTGACATCTGTGTCATCATCTTTTTTTTTTTTTTGCTTCGTTCCCTCTCTGCTGTTAAAATTTTACATTGTTCCAGAATACCAAGAAATGTTGAACTAAAACTAACCAGCATAGTGGTTGATACATGTATTTGCAAGAGAAACCTAAACCGTGCAGTGTAAAACAGTTCAATGCCTTTTCTAGAGACCTCCCTACAGCAATACAATAGTCTTGAATCATTAGTAATATTCTTAAAGTGAATATGCTTTAATACGTTGGGGATTGCCTCTGACCATGAAATACATGCATGAGCAAAGTTTATTGAGAGACCGCCTTTCCTGATCACATCAGTCTGTCACTTAGATCTGGCAGAGATGGTAGTTCCCATTTGCCAGGGACTTAAATTTAATGGAGGTGGGCAATCTTAGCAGTGGCACTTGCCTTGTGGGACATTCTCCTGCTGCCCTCCTTCTTAGGTTAGGTTGACTCCACCCATATTGATGTTCAGTAAGTCCCTCAAGACTTGTGATTTTAATATTTAACTTTAACACTGACTTCATGTAGTTATGATTGTTTTTGTATATGCACTTTTTGTTGGATTTTTTTTTATTGGACTGCCCAGGATCACCTTTAATGCAATGGGTGGCCATATAAATTTCATTCAATAAAAATCAATACAATATTGTTTGTTTTGAGCTGTTTGTGGAACCCAACAGCTCAAAACTCTTTTACTTCAGAATTTAAATAAAGGCTACATGCTATCCATTGGATAAGATGACAGCACTCCTGTCTAAACAGGATGTTGAACTATTTTGAGGATTTCCTTAGCCTCCCTGTTGTGTTACCAGACGCACTTCCATTTGTGCTTGGAATGCAATACAGAACCGTAACGAGATGGTGTGCCTAAAGCACATAGGTTTGTGTTGTTGAGGGGATGGGGATGTTAGATACAACCAAGTCTAGTAGGCTCTATGATAAAACTATACACAAGGGGACTTTGTAGTCCTTTCAGGTGTCCCTCTATTTTAACAATTTTTTGTACACCATGAAAAGAAATAGCATTGCTTTTTCCTGTAAATGTCCAGGCAGCTTTTTTAGTGCATTCTGTTTTATTTACATACTTCTGTAATAAGATGGCATGAAAAGAAATCACCAAAGGCACTTGAGAAAGGATGATTGGGGGGGGGGGGAGAGATGAAAGGGTGAAACAGCAGGTGGCAGCATTGGTATAGGTCTGCACTAGTTAGTGCCTATGCAGGGTAGAGGAGATGAAATGGATAGTCTTGAATAGAAGCCCAGCAGGCACTCCAGTGTTCCTTTCAACTGCCTTCTTAGGAAATAAATTAGAATATTGAAGAATTATGTCATGCATTCCTCTAATACATGGTCCATAAGCTTGTATTGTGTGCTTTACATGAGCATTAAAAAAAATTGGCATTTTACATAAAATGTAAAATGAATTTGAAATTTGAAACATAAAAGTTACAGTTTTGACTTTCCTGCTAACCTGCTTCCTGCTTCATCTTCCCCACAACTATAAGGATATGGTGCTAGTGAAGAGGAAGGAAAGCCCCCGTAGATTTCTAGTCTGGTCATGTTCTAACAGGTATTTGTTATCTCCTTGGACTGCCCAAAGAAGAGAAAAAGATTGGACCAAGAACACTAAATCAGTCTTTCAGACCTCCTTCACAGCACTTGGCCTTAAGCTGAACTGGCAGAATCGTATTGACGTTGGCCACCCTGAAAGTGATGAGTTCATCTGGCAACAACCGTGGCATGTAGAAGATTATGGCTTGGAATGTAAAAGGAGCAAATGACGAAGAGCATGTTTCATCTTTCATAAGGGTCATCTACTCTTGTCCACATTCATCACACAGTCTTTCGTGATCTCTCTGTTCTAGACATTCTGCTCACATTGAAAACTTGTGGTTGCTGCTACTGTTTGGAAGAGTGCTGGCTGAGACTTTACCAGCAAGACTGCCATTTCAGCAAAAGTGGACCCTCATCTTCTGCCTTTGTCACACACTACCCAGATAGTACTGATTACACAGCCTTCCACTGCTACAAGATGTTGCTTCCATGTGCCCTTTGCATTCAGGTAAAGTTTACACATTCCAGCTGTCACTGAATAATGGCTCCTATAATACCTTTGTTTAGCCACCTGTTCACAAGGGTACCCGTAAAGCCAGTAGCTTTTCTATCCAAGAAACACTAGAAATGAAGGGGAGATTTTCATCCTTTCTTCAGGTAACTTCACAAAGAGAAATTTCAGGATGAAGAGGACTGCTAGCCCTCGTGAGATGCTCCCCAGGAATAGATTTGAGAACCAAATTTGAGCTGAGACAAAGTTCCACATCTGCCAGCCAAGCAGCCCATTTAACATCAATCTCCAACATCTCATAGACTGATGCTTCTACTTGACTGAGCAATTGGGATGTAGGGATTTGTTGAATTGCCACATCCTAAAAGATATGGTGATGCAGGGAGACCAATCTCTGCCTGCTTCTCTCACAGATGAAGGTGTGTTTCACATTGTTTTTAAGGTGGTCTGTGATACTCCTGTCCAAAACCCACGATACAATCTTTTTATCTGCTGAAGGCGATTCCATGCAATGCAGTGGTGAAATGTAAAATTTGTTACTACCGGTTCTGTGGACATGGCTTGGTGTGTGGGGGGGGGGTTAGGGGTAATATGACTGAGTGGGCGTGACCAACTTTTTTTAAAAAAACTTTTAAAACCATTTTTTTCTACAACCTCTTCGGCTGAAGAGGTTGTAAAAAAATGCTTTAAAAGCCTCTGACGATCCCAGCTGACTTGCCTAATCGGCAGAGGCTTTCTTTCTTTCTTTTTTTAAGCCTCTGACGATCCCAACTGACTTGCCTGATCGGCAGAGGCTTTTTTTCCTTTTAAAAACATTTTTTTCTATAATCTCTTCGGTCGAAGAGGTTGTAGAAAAAAAAATGCTTTTAAAAGCCTCTGATGATCCCAGCGGAGCTGCCCGATCATCAGAGGCTTTTTTTTTTTTAACTTTTAAAAGCATTTTTATCGGCCAAAGAGGTTGTAGAAAAAATGCTTTTAAAAATAAAAAAATAGCCTCTGATGATTGCACAGCTCATCTGGGCAATGGGGTGGGGAAAGGGGAGGTGGGGGTGGGCAGGGATTTTGGCTACTGGCTCTCCGAACCACCCGCCTCCATCGCTACCGGATCAGGTGATCCGGTACGAACCAGGAGCATTTCACCCCTGATACAATGCCTATTTGGGACTTGGGAGACATGAACATGCAGGTCCTGCCTCTCTTTCGCTACTATCATTGGCATTCTAAGTTGCAGGCTCAGCAGAGGAAGTTCTGCCTCCTCTTACCCAGAGAGGAATTTCAGTTTGGAGCACGACTTGATTAAACTGCCTTTGAATCAAATCAAACTTGGAAGCGTCACACAGCCATTGTAAAGAGATCTTCCCGTATTAACCTGCCTGGATATATTATGTCAGTTCAATAAAATTGCAGCACACTCGCGGAGTGCCATGTAGTTGACATTCCTATACTAAATGCTTGTGGTTAAACCCATAATGTACTGCTCGCTGGAGTTTTGCTATATGTAATATAATCTCTACATGCGCATAGGGCATGAAGTATTTTATTTTTTTGCTTAAGCCAGAGAATGTGAAATTAAATTTATCAGTTGAGGAATTTGCACAAGAACTCATAAATAGTTCTCGACTTGCTTCTTGTGCCACATGGAGAAGGGGGGGGGGGGAAAGGAGACTAAGAATTTATGTGGGAGAAGGATTTTTTTAAAAAAAACTTAGTCCACAACTTAGTCCAATCTCATATCTTTCTACAAACTGACCTTGAAGCAAGTAAAAAGAGACAGATTTTTACAATTCTTTAGGCAAAAATAAAATAAAGCTTATTATAAAGCCAGTACTTATTTCTTTGAAGAAAGTCTTCTAATTCCTTTCTCTGTTTGTATCCCCCTGTCAAGTCAACTTGCTTTCTCATAGCTTTCTAGAACGGCAGATACACCTCAAGCTCATAGCTTTCTAGAACGGCAGATACACCTCAAGAAAAATGCAGCAATTCTGAATCCACATCATTCAGAAGGACAGAATCCTGGTAGCTCAGATACATAGTCAGTTCTCAACATCCCTTCCCTTTCTGATGAGAGAAAAGCAATCTTAAAATCAGATTGGAAATCTGGTTGAAATGCTGGAGATCCCCTTAGCCTCAGATTTAACTTGGAATTTGCAGGAAACAGGATTTCCGAGTAACGGAATGTGGCACTAAAGTAATGTCTTCTCTAAGGGTTGTCCATTCTCCAGAGGAATTTCTTTTTCTACAGAAGATTTCAAATATCTTTCATTTATTTAGGATTTGTAGAATGGAGTGTAGTTATTGACTTGTCTCTAGCTATGTGCCTATGTGCTTTCTCATAGTTCATGTTCAGTAAACCATATTTACTATTTTATTTAGTTTGGAATCTCTTTACAGCTACCTCTTTACCCCCTACCTATAAAATAGGGATAAGCCTATAACCTTTAAATATGGATCGATCCAAAATGCATTAGCACGGATGATAGTAATAGCACTTAGCAATAGCAACAGCACGTAGACTTATTTACTGCTTTACAGTGCTTTACAGCACTCTCAAAGCTGTTTACAGAGTCAGCACATTGCCCTCCAACAATCTGGGTCCTCATTTTACCAACCTCAGACGGATGGAAGACTGAGTCAACCTTGAGCTGGTGAGAATCAAACAGCAGAACTGCAGACAGCCGGCAGGCAGCAGAAATAGCCTGCAGTACTGCATTCTAACCACTGTGTCACCATGACTCATAAACTTAGACTTATATACAGCTTCATAGTGCTTTTTCTAAGAGGTTTACAGAGTCACATATTACCCCCAACAATCTGGATCCTCATTTTACTGACCTCTGAAGCATGGAAAGCTGAGTCAACCTCGAGCCGGTAAAACTTGAATTGCTGGCAGTTGGCAGAATTAGCCTGCAATACTGCATTCTAGCTACTGTGCCACCATTGCTCATTGTAAATAGTGTGCTTTGATGCCTTCAACACTACAGCAAACCATCTGTATTTCATATAGAACCATTGTCATACCTAAGGTGTTGAAGTAGCACAAATCAAACTCTTTCATGTGAATTACTTTAGGACAGTCATTCTATTTTATTCCCACATATTTCATAAGGCTGATATTGAAACAATTGGAGGAAAAAGTGCTATGCATGCTGCCTTGGACCCCAAAAGATAAAGCAAAGTATAAATGTGACATATTATATATATGGAAAGAGTTGTAATCAATGCTAAGGTTTATTAAAATACAGTTTCTGATGTTCCAAATTAGTTCCATGGTTATTTAAATCCTGCCTTTTGCATGTTACAACTGAAAATGTAATTTCCCTCTCTTGTATATTGGCAATTCCAAGCTTTTCTCTCTTTCATGCATCTTTTAGCAGGCTGGAAAGAGATAGCTTAAAAAATACAGACAATTCCAGGTTGAGATAAATTGGTCAGAAATCCTCATAAAGTTCCATGTAATGCCTGTCAAATGCATGATAAAATCCTCATCTATTATCACTGAAGGGAAAAGAACATATTTAGTTTGGAATATATTTCTCCTATGTATAATTTGCATTTGGAAGCCACTCAGCACAGCATAATAATGTATATACATTCAGTCCAGCACATGTAGAAAAGCTGGAACAAGAAAAGAATCTCCTCATCAATATTTCATACTATATTTCAACACAAACTAAATAGCTACATCAGGTAGATAATTAAATTGCCCTCTGCCAAGAATCCTGAATTTAAAACAATAGTCTAGTTGAGTGGAAAGTTTAGACTTTGAAGCAGACACTTAGTCTATATTAATGAATGTGAATAAATGGACAAGAACAGCTGGAAGCTATGGAACAAAAACTGTGGGTTTTTCCTGCCAGTATTCGCCTTAAAAGAGCAAAGTAAAATACGAGAGAGTCATGGCTGTCTTTCTACACCACTGAACATGTGTGGCCTAAATAACTTATTAAGCAATTTCTTTATTTAAAATCTTATTCGATCCAAAACTTAAAACTGGGAAGTAATACTTTGGAAGTTGCAGATTAATATTGCGGTACATTATATGGCTCAGTAACTACCTGCAGTATTCTTTTCCTGGATATTTGGGAGTACCATGGGCTGTAGCGCAAAACATTTCAATCTCAAATGTGTCTGACCTCTAAGGAACTATCTCAAGTATTCTGAACCCAAAGCAAATCATGGATAAATAAAACGTTGGAATAATGTTGTTTCAGGTATTTCAACTGCAGCAATTGGGCTGTGTAGCTTGCTTTGTAGCTTGTGTGATTGGGCTGCTTTAAAACACACACACACACACACACACACAAGAGGAGCCAGGTTAGTTCAGGCCAAAGTCCATCTTGACCCAGTTGTGGGTTTCTTACAAAGATCAACCAGATGCCTCTGGGGTGCTGACATCAGAGGATGGAGACCTATCCTTTTCAGAGGATAGGATCTTTGGACTCATTCGCCCGAACTGATAGCAGAAATCACCGAGTCCTGCGGTGGACTCGCCCTGGCTCTATGCCATCCTATTTAGGCACGTTTTTGAGGACAGGCACATGCGTGGAAGGCAGGTGCGTGCACGAACTGGGTGCGCACGGTGAACCGGTATTAACATAATGTGAAACCCAGCAAAAAAAAACAATTGCTACCAAACTGCCTTCCATTGAGGACCTGTATACTGCACGAGTCAAAAAGAGGGCTGTGAAAATATTTACAGACCCCTCGCATCCTGTACATAAACTGTTTCAACTCCTACCCTCAAAATGATGTTATAGAGCACTGCACACCAGAACAACTAGACACAAGAACAGTTTTTTCCCGAATGCCATCGCTCTGCTAAACAAATAATTCCCTCAACACTGTCAAACTATTTACTAAGTCTGCATTACTATTAACCCTCTCATCGTTCCCACCACCCATCTTCTTCCACTTATGACTGTATGACTGTACTGGTATCCTTTCAATTTATATTGATACTGTTCCCTGATTGCTTATTTGTACCCTATGACTATTATTAAGTATTGTTCCTTCTGATTCTTGATGAACGTATCTTTTCTTTTATGTACACTGAGAGCATATGCACCAAGACAAATTCCTTGTGTGTCCAATCACACTTGGCCAATAAAAAATTCTATTCTATTCTATTCTATTCTATTCTATTCTATTCTATTCTATTCTATTCTATTCTATTCTATTCTATTCTATTCTATTC
>WNWU01000005.1:3473998-3498401 GCA_012654045.1 Ptyas mucosa
TTCCTTTTCCTTTTCCTTTTCCTTTTCCTTTTCCTTTTCCTTTTCCTTTTCCTTTTCCTTTTCCTTTTCCTTTTCCTTTCATTGTTCCTATGCAGACCTCCATCTAACCTTGTTTAAATACACCCAAGCCACCCCATTTTGTGCTAATGAATTTCATAGGTTACCTTTACAACTCCCTTTGTCATCATAAAATTGCCTACTCCTTGTATTTTGAGAAAGGTGGAAAAACATCTTCCTGATAATTTTTTTCCAGACCATGCTCGATCATATCCCACTTCAGTTGCCTCTTGTCAAAGCTAGAGTCCTTGAATTTCTCCTAAAACAGGCTTTGACTTCCAATCACTTTGGTTGCACATTTCTTCCTTTTTTGCCAGCTCAACTACATTCATTTTTGAAAGTGGTGACTGGAACTGTACCCAGTATTCCGGATGCCAATGTCCAACAGATTTGTATAAAAGCATTATCGTATTGGCAGTTTTAATTTCATTCCTTTCCTACAGAACCCTAATATGGAATGTGCCTTTCTCACAGCTACCACCCAATGGGTCAACACCTTTTTTAAGTTATCCACCCTGAGCCCAAATCCTTTCTTTGGCTAATTGTAGACAATCCAGATCCCATCACTATATATGTAAAATACTGTGCTAGGTTTTGCTGCCCTGCTCAGATAGCAGCAATCATTTATCACTGCCTTCAATGTCTATTTAAAGCAAGATTGCTTCACCCTGTTGCATGGTTGAAGTAGCTGGGTATATCCTGACCTTGTATTTGAATGTCCAGCATGCAAAGTCTCATACTCTTAAATCACCGTCGTTATACTGAAAGAATTAAACACATACTGTACTCACTTCTCTCTCCCACTTACAGCAGGTAAGACCTCAGAGAGTTTTCATTTCAGATGGATTGTGTCTTATGAAAATACATCTGACTTGTATATTTTCATTGTCAAAGCTAAAAGAAAAGTGTATTAAAATTGCATGCATAGTGAAAGAATATAAGCCTTAGTTTAAACTCTTAAAATATTGGCTCGAATTATGTTACAAAACTCAATTCAGTGCCCAAAACCACATGAGGTACCAGGCTTGTATATATCCAAATGCAGACTGAAATCTAAAATTTTCTGAGCACCACTTTAATGATGCCTTGAATGGCTAGAGAAACCTGAGCGGGTTATCAATGTCAACAATCCCCCAGATGGAGTTACAGCTCTTAATGCACTGTTTGGTTATACCTTATTTGCTATAATACACAACAAAGATAATGTTCTATTAAAAAATATACAGAAGAAAGGCATTTGTTAACCAGAATAGTTTAAAAAGCAGATTGGATTTGACAATGAATTGTAAAGTGCAGAGTCAGCTTTATGGAGGAAGGTTGATGGATGGAAGCATTGAAGAAAAGAGAAAAAAAAAAGAACAACAATTTTTTAAATCTAGCTTTGGAGTCTTAGAGTTGTGTATTGCAACTAGGGAGAGTCCAGTTGAATTAAAACGAATCATTGCTTACAACCTGCAATCTTTCATATTGTACGATTTCTTAAAGGAATAAAAGGTGGCCAATGAGCTTACAATATTTATGTAGCTAACACAAGCTGGAATAATGTGGACCTGAAGGGGCAAACATAATTTGGAAAACATTAAAGCCTCAATTGATACACAATTCTAAGAAAACATGCCTTGAATTTAAGGTGTTCATGATGGTGTCTAGGGTGAGTAAAGGGTCTGGACCCCTCCTCTCCCCACCCCTTTCCAAATTCTTAATTCCTGGTAAGTATGTACTCATCATGACAGAAATCATTGCTGATCTTGTAAGATGGAAAAGATTTGTATCCCAATTGGCATAGAAAGATAGTTGACTAGAAAGAGTTAAGCAAGTATTAGTACAAAAGGCAAAATGAGCCTGAATGGCATAGCAGGCTAATGCCTCCTATTAAGGCAGCATTTAACATCTAGCTGCCTGCAATTACTGCGAGTTCTAATCTTACCAGGCTCAAGGTTGACTCAGCCTTCCATCCTTTCTAAGGTGGGTAAAATGAGGACCCGGTTTATGGGGGCAATAAGCTGACTTTGTATAAATATACAAAAGTATGAAGGCTATTGCTTAATGCATTGTAAGCCGTCCTGAGTCTCCGGAGAAGGGCGGCATATAAATATAAATAATAAAAAAAAACCAAAACAACAGACCGAAACAAAACTACCGGTAGTCTCATAAATGTAACTGAATGTTGCTGCAATCACTATGACTTAAAATAACTATGAATAAAATAAAATAAATGAACAAAATAAACATGAAAAAGTATTTTGTCTGTGGCAGACTAGATTTAGCCCTATAGACAACAAATTAAACATTACTATTATAAACATTTTCTCGAAGAGAAGAAAAGCTCATTCTTTAATCTACTAGATTAGTTTGCTTGCCCATTTGTCAAGAAAGTAGATCAGATCTATCAGAGAGAAACTAGCTTGTAATCAGTTAACCACCATAATTGACAGGTCACAACACAACACAACTTAAAAAAATATTTAGCAATTTCTTAATTGATTTCCTGAAAACAAAATTGTTGTCTTTGAGAGCTTGGTAAATTAAAATTTATTTTGAGAGCAAAGTTTTAGTTGTAATATTTCAACTTTGCAAATAGCCATTCTGTCTGGCAATAATATCCTCATAGCAGAAACAGAAGTTCTGAAAAGTACATTAAAATGTTTATAACTTATTAGTTGAAATGCACACTTGCTAGGGAAACATAAGATGCAGAAGAATTCAGCTTCTATTCAACTCCTTCTAACACCAACCGTCCCAAAGAGTTAATGTCAAAACTGATTAGAGTAAGCAGGTGTTTTGGGAGGCATGTATGCTCCACACTTACGTGAAATTATGCATATATCTCAGACTCTTTCACACCATTATGTGTATATTTTGCCCATTTCTATCATTGATTTTGGAGGGTCCAAATAGGACAAAATAAATTTCACAATGCAAGTTTAAATTTCAAATGTAAGTTTAAAATGGACTGATCATTGTTTGGCCATTTAAAACTTCAAATTATTATTTCCAATTGACAGTTTTACTCCACAAGGAGTTATTTCATCTACTACTTCTAATTATGCAGTTATGATTAATACAAGTTTATTACACTTCTGCTGTTTCCATTTCATCTTGCTTTCATTGCACTTCTAGTGCACTACTTCCATAGGTGCTCTGAACCGTAGGGGAAAAGATTAAAAGGTTTTCTGATCGATCATTATCTGTATACTATTAAAACTCTCCTGTGCATCTGCTTGTAACCTTCAATTAGCCTAAATGGTTCATGATAGTGCAAAGATTTGAGTCAAGGTACCTCAAATGGGGGGCTGTCACAAAAAAGAGGGGGTCAACCTATTCTCCAAAGCACCTGAAGGCAGGACAAGAAGCAATGGATGGAAAATAAGGAGGAGAGATCCAACTTAGAACTAAGGAGAAATTTCCTGACAGTTAGAACAATTAATCAGTGGAACGACTTGCCTCCAAAAATTGTGGGTGCTCCAACACTGGAGATTTTCAAGAAGAGATTGGACAACCATTTGTCTAAAATAGTATAGGGTTTCTTGCCTGAATAAGGAGTTGGACTAGAAGACCTCCGAGGTCCCTTCCAACTCTATTATTCTGTTAAATCTTTTAGATTAAAGAATGCATACAAAATCCAGGACCCATTGCTCTCATGTAATTGAAATTTCAGGGATCTTCACACAAGCTGTATTTGCAAATTTATGTCCAGTGCAGCATCGCTACACTTAGGCACAGTCACATGTTCATCATTCCTGATGCTCCAGGCCAGTTTCCCACAAGCAAAGTCAATAAGGAAGTCGGATGTTGCTCCCACTGCTTTTTTGCCCACCCATGGTCATTCCGTTTCTCTGTTTAGGTAAAGAAATATCTCTGAAAGGATGACCCAGTGGGTCATGGGTTGCCTAATTGCATCTTTAAATTCTGGGAATATTTAAGCTCCTGGATGATTGATTTAATTGTCAAGGCATTTTTTTTTGTTTTAGCTTACAATGCCAACTGCTTTTAATAGCAGAACATGTTCCAGCTGATCACAAGGCTCATTCTTAATATTTCATTGTAATTGCTAGCAAAATATAATTTCACTCTAACATATGCTGAAGTGGTAACAAAGTACCCTTTTTTTCTCTAGCAGGAATAAGAATGTGGACCAAAATGTGCCTGGATGGTTCCAATTAGTTGGAGGAATGCTTAATGTAAAGCTTCACTGGATGAATATAACTAAAGTCCCTGACAAGCTAATAAAGTGGAGTTAAGAATACAGTTACGTTGTATTATACAGAGAAGTAATACCAAGTTTGAACCAGGGGTGAAATGCTCCTGGTTCGGACCGGATCGCCCGATCCGGTAGCGATGGAGGCAGGTGGTTCGGAGAACCGGTAACGAAAATCCCTGCCCCACCCCCCCATGCCCAGCTGAGCCGCACGATCATCAGAGGCTTTTTAAAAATTATTTTTAAAAGCATTTTTTCTACAACCTCTTCGGCAGAAAAAATGCTTTTAAAAGTAAAAAAAAAAAAGCCTCTAATGAGGTTGTAAAAGAGGTTGTAGAAAAAATGCTTTTAAAAGCCTCTGACGATCCCAGCTGAGTTGCCTGATCAGCAGAGGCTTTTTTTCTTTTAAAACCATTTTTCTACATCCTCTTCAGCCAAAGAGGTTGTAAAAAAAATGCTGTTAAAAGCCTCTGATGATCAGGCAACTCAGCTGAGTTGCCTGATAGTTAGTGGCTTTTAAAAGAAAAAAACTCTGCCAATCGGGCAACTCAGCTGGGATCATCAGAGGCTTTTAAAAGCATTTTTAAACAATCTCTTCGCCAAAGAGGTTATAGAAAAAATGGTTTTAAAAGTAAAAAAAAAAAAGTTGGCCATGCCCACCCAGTCACATTATCCCCCCCCCCCCCACCAAGCTATGCCCACAGAACTGATAGTAACAAATTTTAAATTTCACCACTGGTTTGAAAAATCAATTTTAGTCATGCTTTCCTATTCTTTTTATATTAAAATAATAATGGACAAGTAATGTGATTTTCTTCCATCCGTAAACATGGAATGAGACTCGGAAGGGATCGCATCCAGATGAAATGAAATAGTCTGGTTACTAGTATTTCAGTTGCCAACCAGAATTTGGAATAACCTTAAACTAAAAAGCAGAGAGCTCATTTAAAGCATACAAAATCAGAAATCAGCAAAGGGATACCGATTTTTAATACATTAATCAATGTTTTGTTTGCTACAGCAGTACCACAATAGATTATATTGTAAGTTCTGGGCTGATACTACGGGTAGAAGATGATCCTGGGAGACATCTGACTGGATTATGTTTGCCCTCATTTGGTGTCTTTCTTAACTACTCTGTAGGACCTATCTTTGTAAGAGATTACCTGTTGGTGTTGCACTTTGTTTTTACTACTGTGTATATAATTTGACAGCCAGTTTGATGTAGTGGTTAAAACACCAGGCTAGAAACTGGGAGACTGTGAGTTCTAGTCCCACCTTAGGTAGGATCCAAGCTGGATAACGTTGGGCTAGTAATTCAACCCTAGGAAGATGGCAAGGGCAAGCCATTCTGAAAATATCACCAAGAAACTGGCAGGACTAGTCCTGGCAGTTTCCAGGAATCAATTCTGACTCAAAGGCACCTATATATGAGTGGAAAACATGGGATAAAAGCCAACAAAGGCAACAAAACCAAAAACTAATCTAACCCAAATCCACAGAACCATAATAATGAAAAATCACATTATATTAAAAATATTTTGGTGTTTTGTATTTTAATCTTTCTTGAAGAAACTAAAAGTTTTGAAGAAAAAAAAATCACATTGATGGTCTTAACCAGCCTCCAGATTCCATGCCTGAGGGAATATCCAACATTCTTAACATTAACATTTGTATTGAGTTTTACAGTATTGTAAAATACAAAATGCAAAGTAAATAGGAAAGCAATGGGGAGGAAAAGGGGAAGGAGAGGTGAGGAAAAGTAAGAAAAATAAATAAAAAGAAGCATTGGCTTTTACTGTTACAGTAAAATAAGGCATTAATATCAAATCACAACTTTTTGCTTTTTCTTCCCCATTGCTTTCCTATTTACTTTGTATTTTGTATTTTACATTACTTTATAATGCAATAAAAATGTTAAGTTGAAAAGGAACATTCAACATTCTTCAATGACTTATAAAATGCTGGCATCATTGAGGCCAAATGAATCCCAGAGAGTATGATGTGACAGAAAAGGCACAATGAGATACTCTAGATCACAGGTGTCAAACTCACGGTGTCACATTGCCATCACATGAAGTTTTGCGATGTTTTTCCCCTTCGAGGAGCTGGGATGAACTTGACCTGCATATCTGATTGGGAATTGCCCTGAGTAGTTGAAAAAGGGAAGCCTATATTATAAACAAACAAATGAACAAACAAACAAACAAATAAACAAACAATGAATTAATGATTGTTTAAAGATTCAAACTGAGGAAAAGAGTGAATACTTCCTACAGTTGTTCTACTTTCACTCATGTTTCTTTCTTAACTGCCTTCCTGCGACCCAAGGGGAAAGTTAATTTAAATGGAAAAAATGACCGTAATAGGCATAAAAAGATTGCTTACCATTGGTTTTATAAATTAATAGGTTATTATTGTCTGGTGGCATTACTGGGCCTGATTTGAATGCTAATGTGCATGCAGAATGTTTTAGCTGTTGTTTAATACCCTTAACTCTTTTGATTAGAACATAAGAACATAAAGGTTTACAAGGCAGCCTACACAAATTCCCCACCCGCAATATTAGCAATTCCAGTTGTGATGCTTGGGGATCTAAACTTATCCAGTCCTAGATGATATTGCTTTAGTTATTTGTTAGCTTCCTGATAACAATAGCAAAAGCAAGGACAATGGATTAAATTTATATGCTATTCAATTCTCAGCAAGTCTAGGTGGTTTAATGGCCTTTAAAAGTGCAATTGCCTTATCCCATCTCTCTTCATTAGATTATCTCTCAGCAACAGACATTTTTCGTTTACATCTTAAACACAATTTCTTCTCACTTTTTCTTCTTTTGTTGGCTTAGTGAATCTATAACTGCTTTTTTCAGGGATTAATACTAACAACCTGCTCAAAGAAGTTATCTCAGACCATGCTTTCCTTCCTGCACCACCCAGGGCCCTGATAAACTCATGATCTGAATCTGAGAATACTGAAATCTATCAAGCCTCTTTCTGATTCCTGTCAGCAGAATTTTGTCAAGGGCATTTTGTGTCACATTCCAATCATGTCTGCTACATTTGATGTACTTGGCTTTCCCTACCAGCATGCTAGGTGTATTTAAGCTCTGCACAAGGCCAGTGCAACAACAGGTTAGAAAGGAAAGGAAACCAGGCCGGTATTGTTTCCTTCCTTCCTTTTCTCATCCCTCTTGTGCAATTCTTCAATCCGCCATTTTACTTTTCTGTCTGATGTTTCCCATCCCATGCTGGAACTCTCCTCTTTGCTTTTTTCACTTCATAGCAGCAGACTAGCTCATTCTTTTAAAGGGCTTAAAGAAACTATCTATATGGCCTTCACCTCTGGAGAAAATATTGAAGAATTTCTGGTTGGAAGCCCCAATTCATGAAGTAGTGGGAACACAAATGTGGGGGGGAAACCCAGACCCATTAAATGTATACAGATAGTCCTCAACTTACAATTATTCACTTAGTGACTGTTCGAAGTTACAACGTATTCTTATGAGCCAGTTTTTAAGTTCCAACACTGCCCCTCCACAGTCATGTGACTGCATTTTGGGTGCTTGGCAACCGGCCCATGGTCACATGACTTCAATTTATGACATTTTTTTTTCATTTTCATTTCTCTATTTTTATTGTTGTAGCTGCCTATAGTAGCCCCATGGTGAGATAGGCAGCAAATAAATTTAATAAATAATAAATAAACTTGCTCCTGGAATCTGAGAAAAGGAACTAGTTCTATTCACCCCCTGCCATATCCACACTGTTTGCCAGATTCTGACTCATATTTGATTACTGTCAAGCACCAGGAAAATCAGGAGATCCAGACAGTTCAAATGAGTATAAAGATTTATTGTAAGCTAGAGCTTTCTATAAGAAACTGAACTACTAGCGGCCAAGGGAAATTAGCGGGAGGTAACAGTAAAAGGAATTCAAGGCTGGATCTGGATCTCTTCTGGGCATGAAGGGCCTTATGACAGATGAGGCATTTGACCCCTCCTTTAGGCTCAGCCTAGTCATCTCCTATAGTTTCTGGACTTCAGCAAGGGCTGAGCTCCTCAGGTTTATCACCAATGGGAGGAAAATCCACTATTGTTGTGACCTAGGCTCAATTAGGCATTACCAGACACAATTAATCTTAAACAAACCTATTTTATTATAACAGCTGGGAATTACTTCATTCCCAGCTTAGTCCAAATTAATTCCAAAACAAGTCCTTCAGAAAAAGTTCTTCGGCTTATCACAAACCTTTATCTTCTTTGGCCTTTCTTGGCAAAGCCCCACGAAGTTCAGAAACAAGAGACGCCGACTGGAAGCAGATTTAGCAATGTTGCTTTCCTACAAAGAGCCCAAGAGCCTTTGCTGCTTTTTTAAGCCTTATGGGAGGGGCCAATAATCTCCTGGCCTTACTCCCGAGTCGTCCTTTTTGCTTTAGCTGCTCTTGCCTTCTGGCAGCTCTGTACATGCGTGCACTAGGAACAGGCTCCTCCTGTTCTCTGCTGTCCAACTCTGGAAGCTATGACTCGCTTCACTCCCAGATGGCACTGGCCCCATCTCTGCCTCTGACGCAGTGCCCTCGTCTGGGCCTTCCCCAGACTTCAGGACTGGCTCATGGTCCTCCCCAGCCTCCTCACTGTCCGACTCCACTCCTAGCTCCGCGGGCTGCTGGCAGACCATAAGAACTATGGAGTTCTCTAGGCACCAAAATCAGCCCTCACTGAAGTCCAGAAACTGGGGTTCTGCTGCAACAAAGGCAAGTAGCACCTAAGGAAAATTGCCTCTATTACCAGTCACAGCCAATTTTTCCTCGAAGATAATAGATGACAAAGATAAATAGATTTTAGAGATGTTGAGAATTCCCTTAGGGAGTGCTAGAATGAGATGGGAAAATGTTATTTTAACCTCAGTACATCTAAAAATGACATAAACGTGCCTCACTCATGGGGTAGGTCTTGGTTTCTCTTAGGGCCATCTGGAGATTTCATTGCAGCCATATGTAAGAATGGCAATAAATGTTGCTGTCAGTGTCATTTTTTCCCGGCAAAATCCTATACCAGTTTCACAACCTCAGCGACTTTAACAAATATGGACTTCAAGTCCCAGAATTCCCCAACTGGTAGAAATCCACAGATTAAAATTGTCCAGGTTGAGAAACATTATCCTTAGCTATTGGTTTTTCCAGTGCAGAACTCCTATACGCTAGTGTAAACCCTTATAAAATACTTCTGAGTAATTCTGGATGGCAGAATTGACTCTGCTGGATGTGTAAGGTTTCTACAATCTTGTTCCAAAAAATACTTTTTCAAATATATGTTTTCAGCCTAGCTGCCGAACTGTTTTCAAGGCAGGAAGGAATTTTGAAACTGGAGAATAATAAGAATAGAATTGTTTTGAAAGGACTTGCCCTGCAGTATTCAGGGCCAAAAGTTTTTATTAAAATTATATGAAACTCTTTCCTGCTTTTTGCATTCCAGTTCAGTTTATCCACTTTTACAGACTTTGATTATAAGCAGGTATAAGTACTTTTTACATTAAATACAGAATTAGCAATGAAGATTGACTAGAAAAGGTTTCCGTAGATGGGAGTTATTCTAAAACCTTTTCCCCAGAATGGAACATTAATTTTAAATTTAGTTTTTAGTTTTATTATTATTTTCCTGTGGCTTTAAACTTATCTGTTACCTTTTTAATAATTTGCTAAATGTTGTCTTTACCATCCAATGGAATTTTATGAATGTAAGAAATGCCTGTTTAAAAAAAAAAAGCACGAGTGGTTCCGTCCTGTTGACAAAAAGGAGCATTTGCTCTTCTACCTAGTGTAGCAAAATTGTCTCTGCCGCTTGCGACATTGAATTTAAACATCTTGCAGAATTTTAGCAAACATTTTGCTTCTTCAGCCATGATAGGTATTTCTGAAAGAATGGCTTAAGTCATCATGGCTGGAAGTCACATATTCAACGGCCAGCATGGTTTTGTGCAGACCCCGGTGTGCACATGTATCACCGTGGGAGCTGCATTGGCGGCCGATTTGCTTCTGGTTGCAATTCAAGGTGCTAGTTGTCACCTTTAAAGCCCTTCATGGCTTGGGACCAGGATATATGAGGGACCGTTTCTTGCCAGTCACATCTACCTGACCCATCAGAACAGGGAGGCAGGGAATGCTGTGGATCCCATTCCCTAGGGCAGGGGTCAGCAACCTGCGGCTCTGGAGCTATATGTGGCTCTTTCACCCCTCTGCTGCAGCTCCCTATTACTCAAAATATGCGTCACAACCACCAATGTGCGACACCCACCGGCACACGATTTATTGAGCTTTTCAACCCCCGGTAGGCCAACGACGGATAAATCCAAGAAAAGAAAAGTTTCGGAAGAAAACGAAACGTTTAATTCAACTACATATGCTAGTTTTGTGGCCGCTCAAGAAATAGTCTGGCATGGGAAGGCTCCCGGTGTTTTCTTTTCTGTGGGAAACGGGTCCAGATGGCTCTTTGAGTGTTTAAAGTTGCAGACCCCTGTCCTAGGAAGATACATCTCATGGGGCCCAGAAGAAGGGTCTTCTCCATGGTGTCTCCTTCCTTCTGGAACATCGTCCCCCCAGAAATTAGAACAGCCCCCACTCTAATACTCTTCCAGAAGGCGCTGAAGACCTGGTTCTGCCAGCATGCCTGGGGAACCCAGAGTGGGATGGAGCCCATTAAATGGCTCATGTGATCTGCTGTCACTGGGACAGGCGATGGGGGGTGATTTTATTATATTATACTATATTAATTTATTTGATTCTTTTTATTAGTTTTATTGTTTTAAATGTGGTTTTATATTCTATAAGCCACCTTGAGTCACCATGGGCGAACAGGCAGCAATATAAATTCAATAAATAAATAAATAAATAATCCCCAGACACAGAGATTTTGGCAGAGATTCAGCTGCTTTTCTCATCGTTTCTGGCTGGAAGTTAATAATGAGCAATCATTTCTAGTTTTATCACACCAGGAATCTAATATTGCCATCTGCCAAGCAAGTCCATTCTTCGAAGTTCTTTGAAGCTGATGTAAGGATCTGAGGTTGCTTTTGTAACCATAGACCCTTGCCTGAGATGAAATGGGAAATTATTATTAATTAGAATGTTCTGCATGGCAGTGCAATCTTTAGGCTGTCATCCAAGATCTGGTTCAGCACTGCAGGTCTTCTTGTTTTACAGTTAACATTTCTGCTTCAACCAGGAAAAAAGAGAGAGAGATCCCAGTTTTAACCTCTGGAGAGCAGTCTTTATTTATATATACACAAAAACATATAAATTATCGAATAATTATCTTTAGACAGGTTTATAGTCAGCATAAGAAGAAAACTCTAGTTATTAAAAATACTTCAGATTTTCCAATCTCTTTTCAAGGTCTAGAATGTACCAGAAAGAAACTACCTCCATTAGCTATACTCTAACTCTGAAGATGCAATTCATTAAAGAGTCTATTACACTTCAACCAAAAGAATTGTAAACCATTTACTCTTCCAGCAGGTGGCAGCAGCCAACAAGCTCCAATAGTTCTTCCAAGTTTTTTCCCCCCCAGTGTTGCAAAACTAGGCAGGACAGTTATTGCTTAGTTGATTAATAGGAACTGCAGGTAATGTATCTCAAGTGGTACTCAAGATTCTTACATTCTAGTCACTATTTCTAGCCAGTAGGATCAGCTGGCCAATGTAGGTGATTTTTAAGACTGTATCAGGCACAGCACAAGAAATGCCTATTTAAGAGAACAATTAATTATATTCAGATCATAATAACTTGGAACCAAGTATATATCTATTTAGTTTTACATATCATTGACTAATTATGTGCTATCAGGTTGGTGTCAGCTCTTAACAACCACATAAACAGACCTTCTCCATGGCAATGTGTTTTAATTTGGTCTTTCAGGTCTCCCAATGTGTACCCATTTCTGCTGTAATCAAGACCATCCATCTTGCTATTTGTTGTCATTCTCTTTTCTTCCATTTTCTCAACATCATGAACTTCCAAGGGATCGGAGTCTTCACATCATGTGTCTAAAATATGATCATTTTAGCCTGTCAAATAAAACTTTGGATTGATTTGTACCAACACCCGTTTGTTTGCTTCCTTGGATATCCATAATATTCTAAAGAGTTTTCTCCAATACCAAAATCTAAAATCACCAATACTCCTTCTCTCCTGTTTCTTCAAAGTCCACTCTCACATCTACAATTCTGAACTTTGTGGGTATAAGCAAATCTGGGTATCTGAATATCTTTTCCCAGGTCTTCATGGCTCCTCTACCAAGTGCTAGTCTGTGGCATAGTTCTTGACTCCTTATTCCTTCACTGATGATACTTATCCTAAAAGGATGTAGATAGACATCCTAAAAGCATAAGGTATTTATCACTTTGATATCTTCAGTATCATCATTGCCAGTTCTAAGGCTGATTACTCTGTTATTAGTTTGGTCTTTGTTGAGGAATTCGCAGAGCAACCCTTGAGTAGCAAGGATGTGCACATGAAAGTGATTGAGAGCAGTTGTGAAATAACGCAGCCAACGCACAGATACACTGAGTTGTTTTTATTTTCAGGAAAATAGTAATAAGACACAGTCCAATAAACAGTCCAGGTCATATACAGATAAAACCGTAGATAGTAAAACAATAGTCCAGGGATAATCCAATAACAAAGTCTTCTTACCAGTCATCATAGTCATATAGAATAAACAATTGCAAACAGTAGCAAACACAGCAAAGAGCAGTAAAGAGCAGTAACGATCAGCAAAGAGCATCAAAGAGAAACAAACCATGTTTCAAGCACCAGCTTAAGGACATTGGCTACAGAGCTAACCAATCAGGACACAGTATGATGCAATACAGCAATACAGTTTTAAAGCTACATTGAGGGTTTATATATTGCCAACCCAACAAGTTAGGTAATTATCATTTCCTAACAGTCTTATTCAACTTAACTGTACCCCCATTTTTTCACCATGCTCTTTGACTTTCATTACTAGAGCTTGCAGATCATTTGCAGTTTCACCTATTAAAATACTGGTAGTAGTTTTCACTTAGTGATTAGAGTTGGGAACAGAAACTCCATCCCTTAGCACTATGGGTCACTAAGCAAAAAGTTATGTGGCTGTAACAGATTTATGATGTCAATTCCCAATTGCTTATTAAGCAAGGCATCACAAGACTACAACTTGTGATTTTATTTTTTGGCTTTCTCTACTATCCACAATACAATCCACAATACAATCCACAAAGCAATAATTGTCTGCTGCAATTAACACATATGTGGACTTTTCTTGAAACATTTGGGATCTTCCTGAGTTGGATAATATGACTGACTGTCTCTTTAAGGCTTACTGTAACATGATCAAACCATTAAAGCTTGGAATAATACCAGTAAAAAGTTGAATAGACAGAATCAATTAATCACCCAATTATCAGTACCATGGAACCGAGTAGGAATTAATATTAAAAGGCTAAGCCCAGTATGAGATAGATTTAACTTAAACAAAAACAAACAATTCAAATCTCCCTTTGAACTTTAAATAGTCCAGGACTTAAAACAGCAGTAGGAAATTATGAAGTGAAATACTTGAAACCTTTTCCTTAACCACTTGTGGCATAGGGATCTTTGTTCATTAATGAGATTATAAGCATAGACAATTCCACCCATCATATCTACAATGTACCCTTAAGCCGCTCCTCTCCTATTGTTCATGCAAATTGTTTTAAGGAAATCTTGCACAGGTTGAGATGCTTACATACTGCAAAATATCCAGTTTGGATTGCAGACTCCCATTTCCTCTCACTAAATAATTCTTCTGCTAATGTGCTCTTGCACCTTGCTGTTCCAGGTTAGCCAATGCCTTCCCTTCCTGTGGATGGTATTACTGGTATTAAAAAAAGGTAGTGTCCAGTCGTGTCTGACTTTAGGGGGCGGTGCTCATTTCTGTTTCCTAGCTGAGGGAGCCAGTGTTGTGTGAAGATGCTTCAACACAACATGGAACTCTGTTACCTTCCCATCAAAGTGGTACCTATTTAACTACTTGAATATTTTTTTTCCTCCTGTTCAATTATGTCTGATTCTTGACACAGCCTGGACAAGTTCCTGCCATTATTTCAGAAGTGATTTGCCATTGCTTCATTCCTAGAGCTGAGAAAAGTGACTATCCAAAGAATTCATGGTCTCCATGTTTCTACTCTGATGCCTTACAAAAGTGGCATAGGGAGATGGAGAGGGAGAAAGAGGGGGGGAGAGGGAGAGAGGGAGAGGGAGAAAGAGAGATTTGCTTATCATTTAATATTCATGTAAAGCTAGGAGAATTTTAAAAATACAAGTTTTGTTTCTCAAGCTTTTTTTTTTACACTGTTCTGGTTTTTTTTTAAAAGTAATTGCATTAGTTCACCATTTCATCATTTTTCCAGTCACTTGCTGTAAAGCAATTAGAGAAATGATGAAACAAATTTCTCGACTTAACTTTGAAAAGAGTGGAAATGGAGGCAACTTGGGAAAGAAAAATAGTAATTAAACAAAAACGGTTTCGCTAGGTTTCCAACCAGCATTGTTCTATATGCTAGACAAATCTCATAATTACTGCACTATTGCACAACTACCTTAATGATAGCTCTAAAAAATATTGAAAACTATGGCAACCACCATCTCAGTTGAGGGGCTATTCTTTTCTCTACAAAGCAGCCAATTGGATTGGCCTAGAAAAAAAAAATAATGTGCCACAGGCAAAGCAGACAGCAGTGTCTGAGGTACTGAAAGCAGGAAACAATACTTTGAAACCAGGGCAGAAAATGTGCTTGAAGTGCCTTTTTATGGTGTGACAGGAATAAATACAGGGCAATATCATCTCTGCCTCCATCCAAAAACAATTGGTAACTCGCATTGGCAAAGAGTCCACCTGGCAGAGTGAGTAAACCCTGAGATGGAAATCACACATTATTTATTCAGCAACTATAAGCAAAGATGTGTCTTTCCTGCAAATCAGATGCTGAAAGAATAACTTTTTCCAATGCTTAGTCCAGCTTCAGACATTGAGTCGGAATGATCTACTTCTGAATTGGGCCCCCAAGTTGGAAAGAATGGTTTGGGTATATTTCTAGCATCTAACCCAACAGCTTATTAATCTTTTTAAAAAAACACCCATCAATGTTTTCACTGGTAGCTGACCTGTTTTTGCTGTAGCTTTCCCTTAAAGGTTTTATTATGGAAAAAGCCAAAAAAAGAGAAACCCAGAGGAATGTGAAGTCCATTGTATTCACCATGCTTTGCTAGCTGGCCAGCTAGTCTATATTTAGGTTGTATTTCTGATTTTTCTCTGAATTATATGCACAGTAGCAGAAGGCTTTCCCAACGTCGCCTGAGAAAAGAATTTATGCAGCAACTGGTTAAAGAAACCTTCCAATTGCTTTCCATAATTAGCTTCCAACTGCTGAGTTAGTCCTTTACATGGCAATCATTTAAAATGTTTTCTGAAAGAAAGGAAAATATAAAAAGAAGCCAAGAACAAGATTAGGAAAAGGAGTAGAAGAAAGAGTTGGGGAGATCTCAGGGCTAATAATTACTCTCTGCCCTTTTATAGAGGCTACATTGAGAGCAAATCAGTTTGTTTTCATTTCCAATTAATTATAGTTTAATCTTTTAACTTATTTCTATCTTCCAGTATTCTTATATTCATGGAATCTTTAACATTCTAATTTCTTAGGAAAAAACAATGCTGCAATAATTTAATTTTGGTGTTTATTATTAATTTATCATTAGCACAACTTTTATATTAGTCATACAAGCTAATGCTTTCTACATAAGATGTTCAAGGGAGCTACGTTTTTCCTTCCTTCATGCCTCAATGTTTCTCCACTATTGAGCTGATGAGGGATGGTATTGGTTTTGCTGTGAGAATATGTGCTATAATTGTAGTAATTAATAAATGGAGCCAACTGAAATAATGTAATATTGGGTCTGATTGATACGTGGAGGGATCATCAGGAATTTTTGGTTGCAAGGGTAGACAAAGAACAGAAGGTAACAGCAAACCACTTCAAAAAATATTGCTTAGAAAACAACAGGGACATGCACCAGAGGTGGGTTTCAGCAGGTTCTGACCAGTTCTGGAGAACTGGTAGTGGAAATTTTGAGTAGTTTGTAGAACCAGTAGTAAAAATTCTGACTGGCCATGCCCCCATCTATTCTATGCCTCTCAAGTCCCAGCTGATCAGGAGGAAACGGGGATTTTGCAGTAACCTTCCCCTGCCATGCCCACCAAGCCATGCCCACCAAGCCATGTCATGCCCACCAAGCCACTCTCACAGAACCAGTAGTAAAATTTTTTGAAACTCACCACTGAAGTCAGGAGTTGACTTCCACATGAAAAAAGCATTCTCCTGTATTAAGGAGGTGCCTCTGAGTCAGTGTTGACTCCTGGAGATTGCCTGGACACATGCAATTTTCTTGGCAGCATTTGCAGGAAGAGTTTGCTCTTACACTCTATCTTGGGCTTTAAAAAAGTGACTTGCCCCAAATCATTTGTGCTCAAGGCAGGATAGGATACAGTCTTTCGGTTTCTAGCCTGGTGCCTTTACTTCTACACCAAACAGGCTCTTGAAAGCTTTACTCTCTCTTTTTACTTTATTATAATCACATACTTCCTACTGTAGGTTGGATACACTGGGACATATGGACTTTCTATTTGGTGCATCTGAAAACCATCAGAGCAAAGAAAAACGAAATCTAATTACCATTTTTTTTGGATTATAAGACGCACTGGAGTATAAGACGCACCTAGATTTCAAAGAGGAAAACAAGAGACAAAAATAGTGGTTTTTGCCTTCCCCGGCCTCCAGGAGCACACTGCAGGCCTCCCAAACACGCTGCGCATCCCGTTTCCATGAAAAACAGGCCCAGTTTTGGCCTCCTGAACCCCCCATGTGTCCTGTTTTTGTCCTCCCCAGCCCCCAGGAGCACTCTGCAGGCCTCCCAAACCCTCAGCGTAACCTATGTTTGTGAAAAAATGGGCCCATTTTTGGAAAAATGGGATGGGGGGGTTGGGAGGCCAAAAACAGGGCTGTATTCGGTCTATAAGACTCACAGACATTTCCACCCACTGTTTTGGATGAAAAGTGTGTCTTATAGTCCAAAAAATACAGTATATTTATGTAAGAGATGACCAGGCTGAGCCTGAGGGATGGGTCAAATGCATCATCAGTCTCGAGTCCCTCCATGCCCACAAAAAAATCTAAGTCCAGTGCATCTTGAATTCTGTTGACCGCCAGTTTGTTTTGACCATTAGTAGTTTAGATTCTTGTGGAGAGCTTTAGCATATGATAAACCTATATATTCATTTGAATTGCCTGGACTCCTGATTTTCTGCATTTTACACTTTGTGTGTACATGCAAGTATTTGTGAAAATCTGCTGGCAGCAATTATAACTATGTAACCGTTGACATTTAAGTTGATTATTACATTTATCAATAATGTTTATTACTTCTATTTTATAGTTTAAGTTAAATGTTTTGATCTGTCTCTCACTTTACTTCATTTTATGTTTTAGAGAAACATCACCTTCTTAGCCTACATCTTGAATTTGATGAGCTAATCAAAACTCAACTAGATTATTTTTAAATCTCTAAGATATTTCCAAGGCAACTCTATCTCATTCTCATCATGCCCTGAGAACCAAATTGGTGTCGTGTGGAAGTCAGTCTGTCTGCCTGCCTGCCTGCCTGCCTGCCTGCCTGCCTGCCTGCCTGTCTCCCGCTCTTTCTCTCTCTCTCCCTTAACAACAACATAACAACAAATCATGCCTTACCACAATGCTGGTGTTTTGTGGGATGATTATTACTATGGCATCACTGAAAAGATCCAAATTTAGGGTTTAAATTACCCAGTTAGCACTCATAGCTCTTTAGCATCTTCCCTCCTTTCATTTGTCTACACAAAATCCCTTCATCAATATTCGTTCAGAATTTTATATGATGGGTTGGGGTTTTTTTTTAGCAAGCTGCTCCTTCATTTTCAAATTGTCCTCTCTAATATACTCACCTCTGGATGTGTAGCATTATAGCTCCCATCCCATCTACTTACCTTTACTACCGGTTCGCAATGGGATTGTGCGTGCGCACTCGCTTCGCTTGCGCCTGCGCCCTGCTTCTGTGTATGTGCCTTGCTTCTGTGCATGCGCAGAAGCTTCTGTACATATGCAGATCGCTTCTGATGACATCAGGGTCAGTGGGCGGAGCCTCCCGCTGGTTTTACTACTGGTTCTACAGAACCAGTCTGAACCGGGGATGACCCACCACTGCTCCCATCATACCCTACCAAGTTGCTCCACACCTGCGTTTTTTCAAACTTGGCTACTTTAAGATGTGTGGACTTCAGATCCCAGAATTCCCCAGCCAGCAGGGTTGTCCATACATCTTAATAGGACCAAGTTTGAAAAACACTGCACTAAATCACTTTCAGAGTTATAAATGGAAATCTCAATTCAAATGGGTCATTTTCTCATTTTAATAGACAAATAAATATTTCATAGCATGTTCCACAGCTAAATTTATTTTTTGGTACTCAATACCAAATTTAAAAATTGTCTTTAATTAACCGCTGAATAAATGAAATTAGTATTTATAATTGCTTTTCATTTTAGCTTGCCAGATTGAAATACTTTTTGCATGAGATTTACAAAGTCTGTCTAAGATACTTTAAATTACAAAAAGGGTTGAACAATTGAATAGTTCTCCTGAACAAGCAACATAATGCTTTAGAAAAATAATCAACAGCTTTTCCATCATCAGACAGCTTTATTTACTCCATGAGGTTAGGGTGGTCTCTGAAGCTCTCAGCAGCAACTGATCAGACCAAATCTGAAACAAATTGCTTTGTGATAATCCTTTACTGGCATGAAGTACTGGATGGAAGAGAAATTAACTAGAGTCACATAGCAACATTGGCTGCAACAGCATTCTGAGTAACAATGTTTTAATTTGCTGAACAAACCATTTGTGCAAGTTTATCAAGACATATTAAACTTTTATTTGGGCAGTTGTGTGGCAGTGGAAATGATTTATACTGTCATTTAGCAAACTGATCTGCACTGTTAAGCACTATTGTTATTGTTTCTATTGAACTGATTTAGCCTATGTAGTATTATTAAAGAGATCTGCTTAATCCTTTCCTTCTAAATGGAGTCCCATTATCTGGCATGTGGCTATATTTTTAAAAATGAAGATGAATTTAAGATTGCTTTTGTGTATAGTTCGTTAGTGTTGGCCCCATGATTTCATGTCCGAATCAATAACTTTAATTTTTATAGGATCTAGAGCCACCATTAGAGACAGAATTTTCTCTATGTAAAATATTTTAAATTTAAAACTGATTTAAATTTGAAACACCCACTTCAATCCCATTTATTTTTCATATTCAGAATTGGAGGTTTCAATTATTGGAAGAGTCTCAAGCTTGAATTAGTCCTGTTGCAAAGTGAAGCACTCTGTTTCATGCTTAGAACAGGGGTGAAATGCTCCTGGTTTGGACCGGATTGCCCGATCCGGTAGCGATGGCAGCGGGTGGTTCGGAGAACTGGTAGCAAAAATCCCTGCGCCCCCCCCCCCCCTGCCCAGGAGGGCCGCATGATCATCAGAGGCTTTTTTTTTACTTTTAAAAGCATTTTTTCGGCCAAAGAGGTTGTAGAAAAAATGCTTTTAAAAGTAAAAAAAAAAGCCTCTGATGATCGCGCGGCTCAGCTGGGATCATCAGAAGCTTTTCAAAGCATTTTTTTCTGCAATCTCTTGGCTGAAGAGATGGTAAAAAAAATGCTTTGAAAAGTCTCTGACGATCCCAGCTGAGTTGCCTGATCATCAGAGAGGCATTTTTAAAAAAACCTCTCTGATGATTCCAGGTGAGTTGCCTGATTGTCAGAGAGGCTTTTCAAAGCATTAGAAAAAATGATTTGAAAAGTTTTTTTAAAAAAAGTTGGCCATGCCCACCCAGTCACATTACCCCACCCACCAAGCCACGCCCACAGAACCAGTAGTAACAAATTTTACCTTACACCCCTGGCTTAGAACATCCAGAATGGTCAAACCATTTCTTCTCTCTCTCTCTCTCTCTCTCTTCCCCCCCCTCTCTATATATCTATATCTATCTATCTATCTATCTATCTATCTATCTATCTATCTATCTATAAAATATACAGTAGGAAGGGCTAAATTGATTAATGGCTCTGTAATGGTAATTTAATAGGAGCCTGAGTGGCGTAGGAAGCTAATGCCTCCTACTAAGGCAGCATTTAACATCCAGCTGCCTGCAATTACTGCAAGTTCAAATCTCACCAGGCTCAAGGTTGACTCAGCCTTCCATCCTTTCTAAGGTGGGTAAAATGAGGACCCGGTTGTGGGGGCAATAAGCTGACTTTGTATAAAAATATACAAAAGTATGAAGGCTATTGCTTAATGCACTGTAAGCCACCCTGAGTGTCCGGAGAAGGGCGGCATATAAATAAATTTAAAAAAAAAATACTCTGACGATGTCAGCAGATGGCTGATGAAAGCTTAGTATAATAAAATTTTAATTCTTTTAAAATTTTAAAATCTTAAGTTCTGGAGTTCGCAGTATATCTGCTTCTTTTTTTACTAATATACCTGGAACTCGTATTTTTAGAATGAATATATATATATATATATATATATATAAACTCCAATATTTGCGTATATTGTAATACCCTCCTGAGCTTCTTTTTTTTTTGCCAGTTGGACTTGCAATACTTGCTGATATTGTCTATCTATCTTGTTTTAGGTCTCTTTCATCAACACTGTTGCTATATATACATACACATGCACACACACAGAGAGAGAGAGATATGTATATGCTACAGATATTTTTATGTAGTATGTATGGAATCAGAACATTGTTTTCTTCTGCAGACAGCAGAAATGAAAATTCAGAAATGTAGCTGCAGGAGTCTGGATAGGTCATAGTCTTGCCAGACAAAAACTTGGCATCACTTAAATATTCTTGGTTTTGGTTAAAACAAATTCTGAAAGGTCTGGCAGGGTTCAAAATGCTAGTGTAGTACATGTTGTTCCTCTGATCTGCCCACTTGCTTGCCTGTTTATTGCAATTAAACATATTCAGATCTTTAATCCATGGCTCATGCACATGCCCAATCATTACATCTAGTCTGATCTGAATTCTTGATTCACTTAGATGTTGGTAAATCAAATTGAGTACATCCAATTATGGATTTGATCAGAATTGTCCATCCAATTGGTTTGATTCCGAGATTTGATTTAAATAACTTTTTATTCAAAAATAATATTTCTCCAGGCTCTTTTGGGAATGAGGGCATATAAATGTGTAAACATTGTAATTTTTTTAGAGAAATAAATAATCAAATATAAGATTTAGAGGCCTGTAATCTCTTGGTAGAAAGGCTAGAGCCGTGATGGCGAACCTATGGCATGTGTGCCACAGGTGGCATGTGTAGCCATATCAGTGGGCACGCCAACTCAACTCCGGCGCACATGCGCATGCTGGCCAGCTGATGTTCAGGCCTTCTGGGCCCACCAGAAGTAGGGAAACAGGCTGTTTCCTGCCTCCGGAGGGCCTGGGCGGGGGGAGGCCCGTTTTTCTTTCTTACCTGGCTCCAGATCCTCTCTGTGTATCTGCGGAGGGTGAAAACAACCTTTCCCACTCCCTTGGAGGCCCTCTGGAGGCCTGAAAGAGCCCATTTTCCAACTTCTGGTGGGACAGGAAGTGACTTTTTTGCTGTCCCCAGCCTCCAGAGACTCCTAGAGAGGTGGAGTGGGGGTTGCACCTGCAGGGCAGGACGCATAGAATTATGGGTGTGGGCACGCATGCACGCGAACCTCCCCTGCCCCCCTTCTCCTGGCACGCGATAGAAAAAAGGTTAGCCATCACTGGGCTAGAGCTTCATTCATTTGTTATACAACAAGAAAACAAAGAAAAATTATAAGTATCTTGCCAATTGAATTTTACTTTGTGAATTTTGTAATTTCTCACCTTATACTGTAAAATTTCAGAATAAGATAACATAAACATAAATATCAAATTATTGGGAGATTCCTCTCCCCTAACTTAATTATTGGCCTGTATGCATTCCTTCATTTTTCATAGAATAATGGAAAGGGATTAGAAGGGCTTATCAAGTTATAAATTAATCACAAAGTACTTAAGATAGTGAACACTGCCAGAATGATTGTGTTACTGCCTTTCAGTCACATCTGACAAACATCAGTCTCTAACCTGGCATAGTTTGTGATTATGCTTAGCCCAACTCATTCTCCAATATATTAATTTGCAAATGTTTATAACTTGCAACAAAACATTATGGAATCTTCTTGTTTTTTTTTTTAAACTGAGTAGAATAAGAAACAGCTGCAAATTAGTTTCCCAAATCCACTAATAGACATTAGATATTTAAACAGAAAGTCATAACACTGATTTTACAAATGGAAAATTGGTCCTTCTTGCTGATGAAAATTGACATCTGTAGCCAAAAAGCAAGCAAGCAATGCAAGATGGCTTTTGATTAGAGGATCCTATGGACACCAAGTCCATAATTCTTAGTGTGATACCGGCATAATTAAAATAGAGTTTGAGATTTGGACAGAGAATTTTTGTTCTATCTAATGCATCATTCTCCCCAAAAAATTAAGTGTGTCTTCTTGATGAGAACACATAGGTTTTAAATAGACTTCAAGTCTGACTTTTACAATTTTAAACTTAACATTATGCATCAGAAACATTTTTCTAGATGAGTCCGTTGGTGTGTTATTTCGTTGCAACATCCGAAGTTTTGGGTGGGCAACTGGTTTTTGGTTACTCAATATGGATTTGTACGTTTAATTAGGAATCTTCTATCTTCGGCAAGGATTCCTTCTGTTATCCGGGATTCTATTTTATACCTGCAACTTTGCTATTAGTGGGATTTATGTTTCAATAATACTGTATTAAATATACTGCAATATTTTGCCCGCTGTTCTAATTGTGGAAAATCAGTTTGTGGCTCTCCACTAGATTCCAATGTCCCGGGGATCTTCTGTAGCCTGAAAGTTATTTGTATACACTGGTTTCAGGAAGCATAATTTTGGGTATCATCTGTAGAGTTAAAGTTTTCCGATTGTAAAGCTCTGACAAATAAAGTACAGATGGATTCCCCCCTCCTTTTTTTCCCCCTTTTTTTTTTTTTTTTGCCTGCAGGCTTCAGCTTGCCCACTCAATTCTCTCACTTGTATCTTTGTTCCAAACATTTTTCACTACCAGTAGTTATTGAAAGCTGTTTATGTAGATATGTTGCAGGTACTAAAAACATGACATTGAACATTAGTCATTCTCCTTTGATCAAAATCCCTGACAAAATAGGGTTGGCATGTAATTCTCGGCATCTAGTTGTACCACCTGGAAAAATTTGCTCTGCCAATCAACAGATGCCAGACAGATTGTTCCAGTTTCTGGAGAGATGTTTCAGATAAGGAGTCAGGTTCGATAAACGGTTAAACCTGAGCTGGCAAATTCCATCAGGTACTTTTTTCCCCTCTGTGGTGTGTGTGTGTGTGTGTGTGTGTGTGTGTTAACTGGAAAGGCACGTGCAGCTTTAGAGATGGGTTGGACACAGCAGTGTGTTAAAATTGAAATGATTGATGATCATTCCTTTAGGGCATGCTCATGTCTTGGAAAAAATCTTGCAAGTTATTACAGCTATTTGCAAGTTATTAAAGGCTACGTTAGCAATTCTTTGTGGCTATTTAGTTATTAATGAAGGGGGGGGAGGAAACACACACAGAAGTTTCAGCAGCCTTCGGTCTTTTGTTTCTGATTACTTTAAGTCTTAAACAGATTTTCTTTGTTGGTACCCAGTTGTTATTTATTTGATTTTGGTCTTTGATCTCCATTATGCTGCCACATCATAAAAAAAAAAAACATGTCCCTGGTCAAGTTCTGAATTAGGCAGTTCGTGGTTTTTTTTTCTGTGTTCACCAGGCAAGCTGCACATACAGAATATTACTCTTTGTTTTTGATAGAGTCCAGGTGTTTATCGCTAAGACTTAACTAATGTATTTGACCGCAATATACATACATACATATATATATATATATATATATATATATATATATATATA
>WNWU01000005.1:3498501-3538941 GCA_012654045.1 Ptyas mucosa
TATATATATATATATATATATATATATATATATATATATATATATAATTCTATAGAGATCTGAAAATTGAATTCCTGAATTATTGGCTTGCAATAATGAAGATGAATAATTCCATACAATTTACTACAATTGTAGTCCTATTATTCTGACCCCAAACATGATAAACCCTCTATAGTTGAAGCAATGTTTCTTTTTTAGAAGCGCAAGCAGCCCCGGCAAAAAGTTTCTCTCTTACAGCAGGCTAACAAGTCCGTCCAGGAGATAAATAGTTGTCTGCCACATCTATTCATCTCTGCCCCTGCCTTTTATCCCAAGAGCTACAGTGGGAATTTGCTAGCAACAGGGACTCTTCCGTCCTAAGGATCTGCCCACAGATTTCCATCGCTCTCCTCTCCTCTGCCTTCTGCCCATCCATGCGTCAGGCACTGGACCCAGCTGTTCCTCCTCTTCCTCGTCAGCCACCTCCAGACCTGGGGGCTGTTGAATCTCCATCTGAGAGCTGACAGATGGCCCAGGCTCTGCCTCTCTGTCTTTCTCTCTGACAGGTCCATTCCCTCTTTCCCCTCGGAGCTCTCAGGTTGCCTTGATGCTGACCCTGACTCCCATGCCTCCTCTTCATCTGATTCAGCTGCTGGACGGTCCGGCGGCCAACAGGCCACAACATCTATAGAGACTTAATTGGAGTCATGCCTCTTAGATTAGGTGATAGTAAAAAGAGCCAATTTGGAGAAGTGGTTAAGGTTCCAGTCTAGAAACTTGGAGACCATGAGTTCTAGTCCACTTTAGGCATAAAGCCAGCTGGGTGACCATGGGGCAGTCACTCACTCTCCGCCCTGGGAGACAGGTAATGGCAAACCATTTCTAAAAATCTTCCCAAGAAAACTGCAAGGATGAATCCAGGCAAAAGGGAGCCCTGGTAGCGCAGCAGACTAAAGCACTGTTATTAACATCAGCTAGCTGCAATTACTGCAAGTTCAAATCTCACCAGGCTCAAGGTTGACTCAACCTTCCATCCTTTCTAAGATAGGTAAAATGAGGACCCAGATTGTGGGGGCAATAAGCTGACTTTGTATAAATATACAAAAGTATGAAGGCTATTGCTTAATGCATTGTAAGCCGCCCTGAGTCTCCGGAGAAGGGCGGCATATAAATCAAATTTTTTTAAAAAATTGCCTGGAGTCAAAAAGAAAAGATTCATTTGTATAGCCCAACAGTAGGATTGGTCTAGGCATTGAAAATGTGTCAAGCAAAAGTTTTCTGCTAAGGCTACAGTGAAAATAGTGCACAGAATGCATCTGATCCTGTTAAATTTCTGGGTAGTTATTCCAAATGCCCATTTTGTATATAGGTTCCCCTGGATCCTCTTTCGTTTTTTTTTTTTTTTATAAAGGGGGGGGGCATGCCTTTCAGAAGGCCCAGTTTGCACCTTCCAGAGCATCCAGTTGTATTCCAGGCACAAATGAACAGCTGCAGTTTAATTGCTGCAGAAAAGCTAACGACTTGCACCTGTCACGAGCTCAGATTTGGGGTTTGCATGTTTGGTGGTATTGGAGAAATACCCCTCCCCTTTCTCTGCTCCTCCAGACTCTGCTCTTTGGATGGTTGAGCTGTTGCAAAATTAGCTTGCTATATTTGCACGGAGAGTCTTCATTTGGCACAGAGTTCTACATGTTCCAGTAGTAGCATGTAGGAACTGAACTGGGCATTAATACAGGCAGTTGTCCATGCAGAACTGAATAATTTGTCTTATTCTTCCCTGGGAATTTTACCAGATCAAAGTACAAAATGTAGCTTAGGTCAGGTGTGATCTTCGAGGACTACATTTATTTTTCTGTGGCAACAGCATGGAAGTGGCTTGGCATTACCTTGTGAAAATCCCAAACCTGGATCCCAGAATTGATCAAGGTAGCCGCAAGCCTTTCAGACTAAATGCTGAAACGTGGCTGGTATTTGTGAAGCTTTGGCTGAAGTTTATGAAATTTATGAAGTTTTTATTCTTCTCTTTGTCGTGAGAAGAACAAAAACCTATAAAATCTTATTCAATAAAATCTTATTCTGTAATGTCTGTCTTTGAAATTTCTTCTTTGGGGGGGGGGGAAATACTTCCCCCCCCCCAAATCAAGCAGATCTTCCATGCTGTAAAGATCAGAACTTTTTAAACAATTGGGGAAAAAATGAAGTTTCTTTGATAGTGGGAGTTTGTAGTCCATATCCTAAGCTTTGTAGAAATTTGCAGTTTTAAAATACCTTATTCCACTCCCCTTTTTCCCATATGTGCTTGGTGTTTGTTTGTTTGTTAAATTATCTATTATCCCCCCCTCTCTCTCCCTCCCTCCCTCCCTCTTATCTAGTTATCATCTCTCTCTCTCTCTCTCTCTGTCTCTCTCATCTCTCATCTCTTATCATCATCATCCATCTACCCCCTTCTCTTGCTAGATTAATGGCAACTCTGGGTTATTTTGTAATAGTAATCAGGAATGCACTCAATATTTGGTTTGGTCCCTCTATAACCTAATCATGCCTCATCGAAAAAAACGAAAGTGAGCAAGGCAATTTGTTTTTCTATTGCGTTTGCAATTCTAATACTTTGCAGCACTAATAATTAATTTTTCCACATTGTTCTTGCTTGGCAGTACAGTAGTTCATAGCAGATAACAGGCAAAGCTTGTTTTTAAAATGCACTTCAGATAACTTTCTAAAAATTCTTCCTGAGGTTATGATCATCATTCATTTTTCAGTGGCCTAAAGTAATAACATCAAAAACTTTGGAGTGGGTTTTTTTAAGTGCAGCTGCTTTATCCAGCATTTAATTCAGTTAACAATATTTCAAACTGTCATGCATGAAAGCATCCTTGGTTTTATCAGGCAGCCTCATTTCTGAGAACATCCAATCATTGCAACTGTTCTGTATATTCAGTGAATATTCAATCTTCTATCTGCATTGTGCTAAAATCTCAGGAAATGAGGGCCAGTATCATCCAGAACATTTGAAAGAGTTCCCATTGGAAAAGAGTTATAGTTGAACATGCGGTTTAAGATATATAAAAGCCATATCTGTTCTTATAATGAGCGTTGAAAACGACAATAGGCTGGCACAAACCAGATTAACCATGGTGTCTCAGTGGGTAAAACGCTGAGTTTGTTGATCGAAAGGTCGGCAGTTCAGCAGTTCAAATCCCTAGTGCCGTGTAACAGGGTGAGCTCCCATTAGTTGTCCCAGCTTCTGCCAACCTACAGTTCGAAAGCACGTAAAAAATACAAGTAGAAAAATAGGGACCACCTTTGGTGGGAAGGTAACAGCATTCCATGCGCCTCTGGCGTTTAGTCCTGCCGGCCACATGACCATGGAGACATCTTCGAACAGGGCTAGTTCTTCGGCTTTGAAACGGAGATGAGCACCGCCCCCTAGAGTCAGGAACAAACTAGCACATATGTGCAAGGGGAACCTTTACTTTTACCTTTACTCTTCCAAACATTTTAAAGAGATTTCAGCCCACTGGCTGAATATCACATAATTTTTATTCTTCCCAGCCTTACCAAAAGTTGAAAGAAGTTGTGTAACATGGCTATGCGCTCCACACATCTTCCCGTTCATGTGCCCACTTGTTTCTCTAGCAGCAGAAAACTCTTTGAAAACAGAATATGAAACCAAATTTGATGTGGAGGAGAAGCTGGCAAAACCAAAATCCAGTTTGAAAATGGATCATATCCAACCAGGGCTGCAGGGAAAACAATTGCACAATCTCTCCCCCTTCCCCCCAAATGTATCCTGCTAGGAAAGAGAATTGGGCAGCAGCTTGGACTGCTGCCAGATTTACCATTTGAAGCCCCCTCCTTTTCCTTTCTTAGTCCTCTGACCCAGAGTAGATCTATCATTAAGACATTGGAAAGTATTCCATAAGCCATGCTCTGCATGCTTTTTGAAAAATGCTTGGATAATCCGATCGTTGTGGAAGCTGGATTCATGTCAGAGCAGTGTTTCCATCCAGGCTAATGGGAACACTGAATTCCACTGAGGACTAAGGACCTTTTTAACACTTGTGATGAAAGCCATTTAACTCTCCTATCCCGACTTTGGAATGGTTATTTTTAAAAAAGGCTTTCGTAGGTTCATGTAAATGGGTGTGACTTCAGCTACTCAGTAGAATAGGGGTCCTCAAACTTTTTAAAGAGGGGGCCAATTCATGGTCCCTCAGATTGTTGGGGGCCGGACCTGCTGGGTGGGTGTAGCTAGGTGGTCATGTGACTGGGTGGGCATGGCTAATTTAGCAGTCCGTTAAACAATACACACAAATTAAACTTTAATTTTTATGCTCCTGTGGATGGAAAGCAGATTGGGGAAGGGATGTGATTATTTTGGGGGTGGTGATGAAGGACTTCTGTGTGTGTGTGTGTGTGTCCCTCCCTCCCACCCTCCCTCTCTCTCTGGAGGCTGGGGAGGCCAAAAACAGGCCCCCTTTTGGCCTCCTGGGGCCTCCACGCATCCTGTTTTTGGCCTCCTGGGGCCTCCACACATCCTGTTTTTGGCCTCGGCCTCCAGAAGGCAGGTGGGGGCCAGCGGGTAGGTGGGGCAATGTAGGCAGGGCAGCCTCGTGATCCTGCGTGGGCCAGATTAATGGCTTTAGCAGGCCAGATACGGCCGTACTTTGAGGACCCCTGCAGTAGATAAATACTGACATATACAACTTCGAAGATAGGAGAATCTTTGAAGATTCTCTATCAAGCATCAAGAATATGCCCATCTTTAAGGTGCAGGATAGGTATATTTTTTCCCCATCACGGACTACTTACATCACTCTTCCAAATTGAGGAAACTCTTATTTCAGAAATAAAGTATATTAATTTCTAAAATACAAAAACCTGTCACACATTGCTGATTATTTTGCCAATAAACGGTTTGATTAATTTTTTCTAGTTATTATTTGGATACCTTGTAAAGTCCTTAAACTAAAAGGGAAGAGTTAGGAATAAGGATCAGGATTTTCATTTAATTTGCCATTTAATTTTAATTGTGGATTAGTCCAGATTTACAATCTGCAGGTGTCTAGGATGAAGGTAAATACTCTAAATACCTAAATACTCATGAAGAATTGGATTGGCAGAAAGGAAACCATTGCATGCAATAACCATGTTGCACAAATGTCTTATAAGGGAACATTGTTTAATGACAATAGATGTTTGTAATTTAGAACTTGACTCAGTCATAGGATAAACAGAATGATCCCAAAGGGAACATAACATACCACAATAGATTTAATGTGGGGAATATTTCCCTCTCTCTGAGTGTGTGGGCTTTCCATTTCATTCTGTTTTCAGTCTGCACTTAGCTACTCCAACAGCACAGCAATATGAGGTTGTAGTATGCGTTTCCATTTTGTGCTCCAAAAACGGTGCTTCAGCAGAAAACACAAGAAGATCAGATTTGGGGTGATCACAGCTCTGGCCCATAGGTAGAAGGAATTTAATTCTTTTCTTACCTCCTACTTACATGTATTTGGCAGGCGAATGCTGCCATTTTCAGAAGACCTACCCATAAAACATATGCATATGTCCTGAGAACTGAAGGTAGATTATGATATGGATCCAGCTGCATCTCATAAAAGTTCCCTAGGTTTGCAGCCAACTCTTTTCGATGCATCCCTATTCTTTCAAGATGGTGTTCAGAAAGCAAGTGAAAGATTGGGATATGGCCAACTGTGGAAGGCAAATGTTTTTAGAATTAGTGAAAAACCTTGGCTTCATCTGTTAGTTTGATTTAAAATATATATGCATGTATATCTGTACACCCCACAAGCAATTTCTCTTCCTTTGTTCCTCGTGTTAGTTTTGGATCATATTCTTCCTTTATGGTTTATAAATTCTATAAAATGAATAGAAGCATGCAAAAGAGAGTGCTTCAGTCCATTTGGAACCTTTCCTGCTATATCATTATAAACATTTGCCTATCTTTCTGTTCGGGATGAAAGATCCTATTTCCACCTGAAGGACAGTGATTTTTTTTTTAAAAAAACAACAACTCTACATGCTTTCCTAGACCGAGGTAAGATAAGGTATCCCTGAACAGTGATAAATACTATTTTGAGTCAACTTTTACACCTAATGATTACAAGAATATATCTGTGGTTTGTTTGCTTGTTTTTCCTTAGCAACAATACAGAGCTGGCTTGCCACTGCCTCGTTCTTGTTCAACAAATCATGGTTTCAAACGTTCTTAGTGTTTTATGTGAACACAGCCAGTGTGCCTCCATCAAGAGGCCCCCATTGCTGTGGGAGATCTTAGAACTTTCCCATTACCACCCACTTCGTTAACTTTCCCTGCAAAAGACACAGTGATTCAGCTCAGAAATTACACTGGTCCCTATCTATAGGATTGTTCCTAGCCATTTATCTAATTAAACCGGAGAGGGTAACAATTCATTCTTGGAATACTAGTCAATTTCAATCATCTGTATCTAGTGCATCTTTAATCTTAGCCAGGAATGCCTGATTAGAAGAGGTTGCTTAATTCTCATGTGGAATTCAACTGGGCTGCAAGTATTGTAAACAAAAGGGTTTTTCAGATGTGGTTGGGAACTTTTGAAGTGGCTGGTTTTGAGGGAGGACAGTTGCACGGACAGAAAATGTATAGTTACCCTGATCTACAACATTTGTATTGTTTTAGCTGAACATGTTTATGGATTATTTAGTGTAAGTTTTTCTTTTTCCTGAAAGTTGGAACAATGTGATATAATGAAATGTTGTTGTTATTTTTTTAAAAAAGAGATCAGGATAATAATATGTAATTTACAATAGAATCCATATAGTTAGGAGTAATTGAGCCTTGTATTTTTATTTTCCTAGCATCCATGTTTAGAAAACGGGTATTCGGAAGTCAACACATTTTTTTTCTTCCCTTGTACCTCATATTTTCTTTTCCCCTCTCTCTTTCCTTCCCTTAATTTCCTATTTTTTTTAAAAAAAATTGTGTTTTATACATTGATAAAACAATAAAAGGCATGAGATAAATAGAGTAAGGGTATTCTCAACAGGAGCTATATGTGAAAAATTAGTAACTTTCATTCAGAAAGTTTTCCCTATAGTATGAGAAATGGTCTATGTGAAACATAGAAGAGTCAAAGGGGTAATAAACAAATAAGATGCTTGACAACCTATTTAAAAAAGTTGTATACTACTAGCCCCAACTCATATTCCTTACAGTTGTTATGGGGTTATGGTACAGCATAGTATCAAGGACAAAATTGTACATATGATCCATGTTTTCCCTTAGGTAGTCTGGGCCCTTCTCAGTGGTGTATTAACCATTAAGCAGATTAAGTACGTGCTTAGGGCACCAGGCCCAAAGGGAGCACCATAAAGTTGAGGGAAAAACCCCCAATGAAGATTGGTTCTTCATTGAAAAGAGGGGGGCACCAAGATTTGTCAGCGCTTAGGGCACCAGTGAGTCTTAATCCATCATTGGCCCTTCTGGAGAAATCACAGTAAATGTCTTTCTTCTACTTGAGTTGATCATATGTTTCTGGACAAACCAGCCTTGGTCTACCTACTAACCTGAGCCACCTTTTATCCCACATCTTCTTTAGGAGAGATTCTGTTTCTCATTTGTCTGCTTACTGCAATTTCCTATCCAGCACATTGGTCCAAATGCCACAGGACCAGATCAGCTCATCACCAAAGACATTATTACTGCAACCAATCTACACAAGCCTTCTGATCAGAGCTGCAAATCATGCCCTATGATGGGTATTAGCCCTATCCAATAAATGTGCTATCAAAGCTTTGATAGATAGTAGATAGCCTCCCCTTACCTTTTACATATTAACTTTGTGGGTCTTGTTAATCTTTTCCAGGTACTGGCCAGCATTTTGGGATTTACAGTGTAACTGGAAGTCCTTTGTTTCAACTTGTCTAATCATACTTTATATAATCCCAGGGATATAATGTATAACTCCTGCAGATCTGATATTACAAGGCAACCAATGTTGCACTTGCCCAGATCAAAACCCCAAATCCATACTTCCTGGTGGACCATGAATATTGCTAAGAGGAAGAAATATATCAGTGGTGCAATGTCACTATATCAAGGACTTCCATGCGGGTTATGATAAACCTCCAAGTGAATTCAGCTGCTCCAGGTCTGAAGAGTCCCATGCCATGTTACCTGGCTTTATCCTGTGGCAGTCATGCAAGAGCATAAGATTAGGGAAAGTGGACCTTCAAAGGGAGACACCATGTGATTAATCCACCAAGGATCCTGGTGGTCCAATGTGCTCCAGTTGCAAAACTTGAATAAGGTTTGTCATGGAGAGGAATGAATGTTATAAATAGACGTAACTAATGTGGATCCATCTTCAGCTATCTTAGATAAAGCATCTATATTCTCCTCCTTATGTACTGTATATATTTCATGTTCCTGAGGAAATACTGTATCCCTGCTTTTAAATAATGCTATCGATTCTTCAGGCCTCAAGACTTTAAAGGAAGTTGGTTATAGGTTGTCCTACATAAAGTGGCTTCAAATAGAGATGAACACACCTGATTGCAGATTCCTGAAATGATGAGATTTCCATATCAACAACACTGGATACCTAGGAAGTTGGCTTTGGAATTGCAATTATTCTAAGTAGCATCTTTTATTTTAAGTTAACTCAAATTATTATTTTTTTGCACACACACATTCATGTATAATCACATGAAGCATTCCTATTGCTAAAGTTTTTTTTTTAATGCGAATGTTTCCTATTGTTATTGTTAAAAGAAACTTCCTATTGTTAGGAAAATAGTGCCAATCTGTTACAACACAGTCAAATATTTAATTGTGATACTGATATGCTTTTTAGTCCCACCCAACACTCTTGAATCATACAAAATGAAAACAGTATATATATGAAAGGATTAAAGGCCTGTTAATAAAATAAAGGTTTATCAATAGAACAAAATACTGGACTTTTACAAACGTTTAATTATTTCATTTACTCTGGTTTAGAGTACTTGAAATAAATTTATAGACTCAGGTAGCATTTTGTAGGACTTCAAGATTAATTTTCTGTATGTATCTTTTTTGTAGTACAGCTTCTGCTGCTTCCCTGTACTTTACAAAGTATGGTTTTGATTATGCTGGATCCATATTGTTGCATATTTAGCCTGGGAAAATTCTATCCAACCTACCAAAAATAAAAAATAAAAAAATAAAAAATAAATCCAGTGCTTTGGGGTTCTTTGAATGTTTTCCTGCCACTGCTTACTTTTTGTCATGCTTGAAATACTATGAATGGACAAAATATGTATGATTTGAAAGATACGTGATTAGATACCCCATTTAAAACAAAAACAAAAACAAAATTTAGGAGTAGGAATGTGTTCTGATTTGGCATAGATTCTGAACCAATCACAGAATGGCATAAATTCAGGTGGTTTTTAAGATATTTGAGGCATGACAGACTTGTCTAACTTGTCTTGTCTCTAGTTAAAAACTCTCTATGGTGTCCTGTCTCTAATGTGTAATTGGAAAGCTTGGTGTTCTAAGCACTCAGTGCAAAGTTAGTCAACCAGTGTTTAGAGTTACCTTTCCTTTAAAATCATAAAGTGGCATTAGTATGTTCTCTCTTCCTATTTTTCCATACAATGATAGCCCTGTGAAGTAATCTGGCCAAAGGGAAAGCAAAGCCCCAAAGTTATTTTGTGAACCTTTGCGGTTAAGGGTGGACTAGAACCTGGATCTTCCTTGATGCTAGTCAACTGCTACCCCATATCGACTCTATTCTATCCAGCATGGTTACAATATATTGTCCCTACTATGCTCAGAGGATGGAAACCCAGTTTTTTCAAGTAATGTTCTAAACTTGGAAATCTTGTCTTTGAATAAAAAGTTAGTTGGGCTATTTTCCAAGTTTGGTATCCAGTCATAAGAGGGTTGCATGGTTATATTTCAAGCTAACTCTTGGGAGCTCCAGGTATGATAAGAACAGCAGGATGGGCTCTTAATACTCCAAATCATTTTCCTTTGACTTTGTTCAAAGTTCTTGCTAGCCCTTATGGGAGGAAAGTATATATACCCATATGCTACTAGCTTCACTGCTCCATTTTTGTTTAAGAAAGGAAGGAAATCTCATCTTCTTTGGCATTAAACCTTTTTTTTAAATGGGAAAACAATATCTGTTTGGGGCCAGTAATGAAATTCTATGTAATCTTTCTTGAGTAGTTAATAGCTTGTACTGAAGTTTAGTGGGGTTTTGAGCTTATAAATATATTAGAATAGAATAGAATAACAGAGTTGGAAGGGACCTTGGAAGTCTTCTAGTCCAACCCACTGCCTAGGAAAGAAACCCTACACCACTTCAGAAAAGTGGTTATCCAACATCTTCTTAAAAGCTTCCGATGTTGGAGCATTTGCAACTTCTGGAGGCAAGTTGTTCCACTGATTAATTGTTCTAACTGTCAGGAAATTTCTCCTTAGTTCTAAGTTGCTTCTCTCCTTGATTAGCTTTCGCCCATTGCTTCTTGTCCTGCCCTCAGGTGCTTTGGAGAATAGCTTGACTCCCTCTTCTTTGTGACAGGCCCTGAGATATTGGAACACTGCATCATGTCTCCCCTAGTCCTTCATCACAGTCCTTCATCATAGCTACTGAACATGGCCCAGTCCAGAAGGGTTTCAGTGTTAAAATAGAAATCTGTGCTTTCCTATTATATTTAATATTATGTAGGATGTCTCAGGCCATTTCATATTGGAGCTATTGGCTCTTGGGTAAAGTAAAAGAGACCCATGTCATATGTTTAGGGAAACAAATTGTTCAAAGGAAGTCTCCCACCCTTTTGGGGGGTGGTTTACATTGATTGGAAGACTTGTGAAAAAAGTTTCACACACTAGTGGAGTTTTCACAGTATTGTTAAATGGTACATTTAAGGAAAGAAACTTTCAGAACTAGTTTGTAATGGGACATTGGAGAATGCTGTTCATAGTATCATAAGACATTTAAGGTATAAGGTGGAAAACTAAATTATATCACTGGGTATGGCTCTTGGATCCCAGTCCTTGATTCCTTCTATTGTTTTCCCATTTTCAGTTCATTGAATGAGAGTAACAGAAGAAGACGCTGGATGAAAGTTGTCTGCTCTGAGTAATAAAGATTGGTTTGTAGTTATTTTAAATATGGAATAATCATTTTTTTATACTTAAGTTGTTCTTCTTTTATATAAACTGCCTAGCGTTGATTAAAAATAGCTATGTTTAATGAGATTAAAGTGTATTTTTACATCTTTACAAATGTTAAAAAATAAGATCCCTAATCCAGGTTAAAGTCAGCCCTTCAAAACAACCATAAAAATCTTCCCAATGCTTGTTGTGGATTTTGGACAAGACTACTAAAACATATTTATATAATCACATGCCAAGAAGTTCTCAAATATTAAAAGAACTTGGTTTTCCTTTCTAAGGGGGAAAAAAAAAAGAACCAAGTACTGTAAAATGAAACTATTGCTTGTAAATGTAACAATTCAGAGCCAAGGTTTAACTTCATACTTAGTAGCCAGGGATCTCCTTTTTAAAAAATTATCCAAACACAAGTGTGTTCCTCCTATGCCCAGGGAACCATCAGACTTCTGCAACGCTATTGATTACACAGGAAAATGCTTTTTAACTCTTGTTGAGTTGCCAGGGAACTTTGAAGAATCTTCGAGAAAAGCCAGGTGAGATCCAGAAACATCTTGATAGATGTGCGGTGCTCAACTCAGTTTAGAGTTACAGCTCTCCCTATAAAAGTATGTCAATGTCAGGATCATGACCTGGTTTGTTTTGAGGTGTTTTGCTGCAGAAGGCTCATTTGCTAGAATGGGACCCCACTGGATTGAATTATGGAATTATCAGATGTTTATCACACACTGAGTTTTAGAAAATTTGAATTTCACTGAAGATTGTCGAGCTTTTTTCCCCATGGCAGACTGATGTGCCCTATCTAGAAGAGAGCATTTCTGTAACAGAGCTTCATTTTGTTCATGTTCTTTTGATATTTTTTTTTAAAATAACATTTTGTTTAAGGGTGAATTTTAGAAGCCTGGAAGATTTGCACAATTTTTCATGTGCCACTGTGTGTGTCTTTTAATTTTGTAAATGGATTCATATATTAAATAAAGATGGGACGTTATATGCAAAAGTTGGAAAAAGTGGCAGGGAAGATTTGGAATAAGTGTGACCTGGAAAATGTTTTTCATGTGTACACACACACACACACACGGGACTTCTAAACTGTTGTTAAACACAATGATATATTTTGGGAACGAAGTATAAATGTACATGCAAATTTGCCTGTGCTTTCCGATTCCCATACTTAAGACTTGCAATTGGCTCTTAATTTCTCTGCCATATGTATCTGCAAATACAGTACATCAAAGGTATGCATCATAGTAGTTAGTATTTCCTCCTTATGTTTCTTTTCTGTAAGAATTCTTTTTCATATTATATAAACCTTTGGTGTTGCAAACAATGCTATGAGCTAGCATAAAAAGGCAAGAATTTTTTTTAAAAAAAATTAACTTTATGTTAGACTGTCATGTTGCATCTTTTTAAGAATTAGATCTGTCATTTTATTCACAGTTCATGGAGCGCAGCTCTGACTGGCATTCCTGCCTGTTCTTGTCTTGATAAGCTGCTAGCAGCTTAAGCAGAAATAGTTTTTAAAAGCAGAGCTGCTGTTTTGATTAGCCAAACTAGCTAAGCCAAACCTGACAATAACGCATGTGCTTTAGATTTCCCTGGTTCGAGGCACTGTTTACTCTGGCAGCTCTATCATTAAGTGAAGCTCAACCCCCCCCCCCCCACCTCAGAGCTGTTACATGGTAGACTGATATTGGCTGACCCTGAAGCAAAAATATGAAAACAGTACATTTATTTTCTCCCTAATGCTGAACACACATGCAATGAGGCATACTTTGGCCTAACTTGGACATTTTTCTAAAATCACAATTCATTCATTCTTTCTTTCTTTCTTTCTTTCTTTCTTTCTTTCTTTCTTTCTTTCTTTCTTTCTTTCTTTCTTTCTTTCTTTCTTCTTTTCTTCCTTTCTTTCTTTCTTCCTTACTTCCTTCCTTCCTTCCTTCTTTCTTTCTCTCTCTTTCCCTTTCTTCCTTCCCTCCCTCTTTCTTGTCTACCTCCTTCCTTCCTTCCTTCCTTCCTTCCTTCCTTCCTTCCTTCCCTCCTCCCTCCCTCCCTCCCTCCCTTCCTTTTCCTGTAAATGTGAAAATTGAATTTTCTTCAAGGGCAAAAATTAGCTCAGATCCAGCAAACACAAGCAAAGTTTCTGAAGGCTTAAACCGTGATGGTGATTTGGATCCAAATATTAGGCTGTCCTCACTGAAAAATTCCCCCCTTAGAGACACAATTCTATGCACAAGTAGTGAGATCCAAAACTATTTCTATGACACTGTGATTCAGCAGAGCCGTATCAGCAGCTGTTCCATAGAATATTGGCTTATATGCATCTGCCCTTAAGAAATGACTAAATTCAGCAGCTGAATTAGATGGATTTAACTGTTGGAAACCAGCAATCAGACCGGTTAATGAATCAAAGATTTAGAAAGTCAAAATTTCCTGCTTTAGCTTTACACTTTTGCTCTGCCTGTTGCTACTCCCACTGCTAAATTAATAGTTTCAATAAGCTTACATGTATAGTTTCCAACAACCTACCATCCAACATACTGCTGTCAGTGATAGTGATCCTATTTTAAGAAACAATGTTTACAGGTAGGAAGTGACAAATAGTATACTTCTTATGTGAACTTACAATGATTGAACATCAACTCCCCATATAACAACCTAATCAGAGGTGGGTTTCAGCAGGTTCTGACCAGTTTTGGAGAACAAGTAGCAGAAATTTTGAGTAGTTCAGAAAACCAGTAGTAAAAATTCTGACTGGCCCCATCCCCATCTATTCTCTGCCTCCCGAGTCTCAGATGATCAGGAGGAAATGGAGATTTTGCAGTAACCTTCCCCTGGACTGGGGAGGGAATGGAGATTTTACAGTATCCTTCCCCTGCCATGCCCACCAAGCCACACCCACCAAGTCATGCCATACCCACCAAGCCAGGCCCACAGACCTGGTAGTAAAAAAGTTTGAAACCTACCACTGAATCTAATCCATAGTTTTATCCCAGTGCATTGCTAACTAAATAATGAAAAGCAATTTTAAAAAAGCTTGATGAAATATTGGCTGAAATATGTTCCTGAATCTATACTCTTGCTGCTCTTTTGGGTTAATTGCTACCCTGTTCCATTTGTAAAGCTGACACTTATCAACAATACCCCCCCCCCCAGTGAGGAATCAGCCTAGGCCAAATATATTTTTAAAAAAGAGAATATATATATATATATATATATATATATATATATATATATATATATATAAAATCTATGTATGATTTTTAAGAATCAAAACTAGAATTTTGATTGATACCTATAAGATTGTAGGAAATCAGTACAGGGAATATAATCCAAGGTGGGATTGCCAAGAGCCTTTGTATGGCCTCTTAGATCAAAGTTCCATCTTTATGATGGCCAACCAGATCCCTGTCCGAAGCACATTAAAAAGATATGGTCACCAAACTTGCATATATCAGTGTTCATGATGTTCTTGATATCCAAAATAATCTATAAACAGTGATTTGTAGCCAGTTCCCCCTATGTGTCTATGGAGATTCTCAGTCATGTATGAGGTTCCCCATATATGATTTCTCTCTAGAACATGGGTGTCAAACTTGATCGTGTCATGTGTTATATTGCGACATATCGCAACATTTTTTTGCCTTTGCGGTGCAGGGGTGAGCGTAGCATGCGCATAATGCATCCGGCCCATGGGCCGCCAGTTCGATAGCCCTGCTCTAGAATCTTCTCCATACATTTAGCTAAACCATTTTTAAAGATGCCTGGAAGGGTATCAAATCCTACTTTTTCCCGATGTCAGAAAATTGGCGTAGGAGAAGGTGACCCACACCAAAATGCATTTCCAAACTGACCCATCAGAAGTTCATTTTCAAAATTTTCTTGAAATGAATATAAAAGTTAGCCACATCTTACCATATTAGATCCTGCCTTATGTGATCCATGCTGCTCTTCCCCATCCAAGCATCTGTGACTTGATCAGGTCCAACAAGCACTTTTTTGGTCATTTCTTTTCTGGTGTTCATGGCTATGCCAACTGGATATTCGGTACTGGTTCCTGCCAGATCACTCAAGCCATTTCAAGCTGTTGGCATGTGTCCTGTTCCTGTTTTATTCTGGTCTCCAGAATCACTAGCCATCTCATCCTGGACTTAGCCTATGGATTCTTGCATTGGTGCAGGGCCAGAGCCATATATTATAGGCCAATGAAACATGAACTTTCCAGAACGGTAGGAAAAAAATGCAGAAGAGAATCAGAATGTGGATGCAGACTGTCCATCGTCCATCCATTTGTTTGCACTTACTCAGCCAATCCTGTGACTGAGTATAAAACCTGTTGGGGGTGGTTATAGAAAAATGAGCAGGTGTGTTTGAGGGAAAAATTGTAGAGGTGAAGCAACTAAAGGGTAGAAGGATGGACATCTGTCTCTGTATTGCTATTGGATGACAAATTTATAATAGAATGCAATTTAAACTTTAAAATATATCTATATCTTCTTGTCCAGACCTTGTCATTTTATGTGGGGTATTTAATCAACATAATTTAGGCTCCCTTTGAGGGTTCCAGTCTTCTCAAGATAATAACAATGCAACAATATCAAACACTTTTTATTTGGAGAGAATCATTACCAAATGTTTACAAAAATTCCTAGCTGATTTCCAAACTTAGTTAATAGTGCTGGTATTATACCCTTAACAACTTTGGACCATAGTAACCAATAGAAACCTTTTCCTCAATGAGCCTACCTCCCTCTCTCCCCCCCCTCTCTCTCTCTTTGTGTGTGTGTGTGTGTGTTTTGGGTGTTTTCCTTGCTGAGGTGTGGTTAATGGCTGCCTGCCTAGGAAAGTGCCCCTCACTTATGGACCCTTTGTTTCGTTTCCATATTAGCCTCTATTTTATTAGTTTTCCACGGCGAGACAAAGATTAAGTTGTGTTCCTGGGCCTTTTCAGAAGTTAATATTTAGATTTGTAAGCAGTGATGAATTTGTTGATAGACAGCCCAATGGATGTCTATGATTTTATTGTTTTCATTTTGCATTTTATGTCATTTTTTCAGTTTTTAAAATGTTTAATCTGCTTTTTAGTGTGCATGTGTAAGCATTCCTGAGAAAAGTGTTTGAAAAGGTGACTTCCAAATGTAGATAGATAGATAGATAGATAGATAGATAGATAGATAGATAGATAGAGATAGACAGACACAGACAGACAGACAGACAGACAGACAGACAGATACAGCCAGACAGATAGATAAAGAGAAAGACCAACAGACATATAGAAGAATTTCATGTAGTTGGCAAAAAGCCAGTGGATGTTAATCGACTGAATAATGGAAATGTTTCCATTGAGCAATCTAAGTTGTCACTTGAGAAGATATGCTTCTTCAGCTTAATTGGGTTGGTAGTATCCAGTGTTGGCTTTTCCTATTTCTCATCAGCTGCATCAGAGAAGAGAAAGGTTAGAAGAGAAACATGGCACACCGAGTATGAACTTAGAAGACAGAAATTTGGCTCAGCACTTAGCTGCTCTTGAACTTCTGCTAAGCATGTGATGAAAGAGAGTTTTCAAATGTGCCAGTTGTGGAAAGGTTAATAAAACAAAACAAAAGTAATTCAGAGCATTAACGTTTCAAACTTTGTTGATTTTCTAATTAAAAATAACAAGTCGCAAAGGCCATAGTTGCTAAGAATTCACCCTTTTAATTTCTGTTTTTCTACTGTTATTTTTATAGCTTGGGGCTGCCTACTTGGTCAATATTTTTAGTTGGAACTATGCAAAGTCCACGTTGCAAACAATGGTTATTCCCATAATGCCTACTATAAAAAAAGAACTGCTGAACTTTGATCAGAAGGGGAAAATCCAGCAGATACAATGGGTCATAAATACTTTGTGGTGAGCATGTCATGTCTTCTGTTCTAAAAAAGCAGGGATGAGATTTTCCCACCTTTGGTAGAATAATTATGTCAGTTTTGTCCAATCCGAATTTTGGTTATATTGGTTAAGAATTATGAAAGTTGCAACCTCACGTTGAGGAAGGCATGGAGAAATTATCACGCAGAATTGTGACTCTCAAAATATTAATATTATTGATAATGTTCACATTTCTGGGCTAATTTCAAGGTCTAGAGAATAAAGAAAATGATCTTGAGGCATTGGTTATCTCTCAACATCCTGTGTAGATGCTGGAGTTAGTGCCTCATGATTCTGGACAGCAAGGCTGGCATTCATAATTTCCTGACCTTTATATGGAAACAGGTCTAAGTAGTAGAGTGATTGATGTAGGGAAAAAATGCTGGCTGCTAGAACTAGAAATGGCTAAAGGACTATTTCCTTAATGTTCCTTGGGTATAAATTCTTCCAACTATAAATTGCTACTTTTGGTCTTCTTTAATTTGTTCTATTTGACCAAATGTCCTCAACCTATTTCTTTCATGTGCTCACTTACTTTTGGGTTCAGTCTACGTTCATTCAGCACCCATTCTTCTTGACTTTGTCTCTTCTGGTTATATAAACACACTGGCTGGCAGTCAAACACCACAATCCTAAACCCTTAATCTCTACCCACACCAACACCAAACAGTACCATTTTGATTGGAGCAACACAAAAATCATCAGCCATGCTACCATCCACCATACTCGTGAGTTCATCGAAGCTGGGCACTCCACAAGCAATTCCATCAACAGACACATTGACCTACAACCAGCCTATGAATCCCTCAGAATCTAAATCAACCCTACACAGCCAACCAGAGACAGCACCAACCCTCAACTAACACACACAACCCCCTCACCAGCAGTTCACTTCCCAATGACTCTAACCTGATGTAATCTTATCATCACAAGACCCAATCACACGACCTATCATAAAACTCACTGATGACTCACAGCTGACCCCTCACAAGACCAGGGGTGGGTTCTACCTACCTTTACTACTGGTTTGCAACTGGGCTGCACATGCGCGCTCTTCTGTGCATGTGCAGAAGCATTCTGATGATGTTGGTGGGCGGAGCCTCCCGCCAGTTTTACTACCGGTTCTATAGAACCGGTCCGAACCGGGGGCAACCCACCACTGCACAAGATCCTCACTTGACACACCCTCACCTGAAGCCCTTATAAACAGAACACTGACACTGACATCCCCTAAACTTCACTGAAGATATTACTTAGCCTCATAATGAAATGTTCAGAAACCAACCCACAAGCTCAGAGAACAAACCTTCACCCTCAACCTACACCTGAACTACAGATATTCACCACTATTACAAACACATTTCTTATTTCTTATTTCCATTTAAGCTTACTTTAAGATTTCTATCAATGTAACCACTTTCACTTCCATATAACATAGTGAGCAGAAGCATAGCCTTCCTATATGCAGCCATTTTTTTACAAACATACTTTCTTCATAAGAGATAAGGTATTCTCATTACCTTTAGATCAGCATTTGCACATCTTTGTCCATTTTGCCAATTTGATAAATATTCTACCAAGATACACAGATTCATAAACTTGGTTTTTAGGAGTTCTTTTCCCATTTATGCAGAACTAACAAGGGTTAATTCTATTTTCTTCATAAAACACAATTACAGAATCTTTGATACACTCTTTTTTAGATCTATACTCCTTGTTGCATTATGTCCTGGATCTTCACATTCTTTGCAAATCAATCAGGTTCTTTGCCAGCACAGGATCATTTGCAGGCAAAGGTAACATGCACACTTATATGTATAACTAACAAGAGTGGCCCAGTGGGCTAGAGGTGAAGACATTCACCTCCCACTTGGAATGTTGAGAGTTCAATCCTAGGCAGTGACAGATGTTTCTCTATCAGGGCACAGAGAGAAAGTATCTGCTGTAAACTCCATGTAGATGTCAGGAATGCTCAGCTCCATTCAGTCACCCAACTGCACCCTGATAAAATGGATTACAGGGTCGTAAAAAGAAAAAAATATGTATAACTAACAAACCTCTAACAACACCATCAACATTATTTATATACCATAGTTATTCATCATATTCCATGTTGTTTATTGAACTAAGTATTCCATTTCATCTTTAGTACATTTCACTTTTATAATACAGCACACTGTTCTTATGCACTAAGCTCCATATTCACATAAAACTTTCCATTTTCAAAGTAGATCATGATACATTTTCTTTAAATTAATGAATATACAGTACTATGAACTTTTTCCCCCTCACAACCAAATTTTTAATGACCCATTGAAGAGAAAACCTGGTTTGTAAAACCCTGCCTAACTTTAAAAAAAAAACATTTCATTGTTTTAATACAACTAAAAAAGGAAAAAAGAAACATGTGAATACAAAGTAAAAAATAAATAAATACATCAAGTATTTAGTAAAAAAGGAGAAAAGCCTTTAATCCTAATTGTCTATGGAGTTTCTCAGTCATCCAAGTCATGATTATCCCAAATGGATTTCAATCCCTACCATCCAGTCAGAGCTGAAGATGCTTCTTGGATGAGAAGCAAAACGTCTTTAAAGAAAAACCAGAAAGTCTAACTGGTTCTTGAAAAAGCACCTTTGGGGACTTTAATCTTAATACAACAATAGTAATCATAGATATTAATCATAAAAGTTACTACAACTCTGTTTTTAAACAGTAGATTGAACCTGACCATGCAAAATCATATAGTCCAGTTTTTCCTTTGGCAGAAAACAGCCAGTTCAAAGGGTGAGAGTTAGTACATTTCATCAAGCAGATTTTTTCATCTTGTACATGAGTGCTTTTCTAGGAACACCATCTTTTGGCCAACATCTCAAGCATGGTAAATCCAAAATTTCTGATAGACAGACAAGTTTCAAGTTTTGGGAATATAATTTAGCAACACATCAACATCTTTAATATTAACCAATTCATCATAGTTAAAAATACCCAACCAATAAGAAGCAAGAGGGCACAATCAAAACATCTTTACTAATGTACCATCAATGTTTATTTCTGTGCATCTCCAACATAAAAGTTAAAGACCCAACCTTTGAAAATACCTGTTGAACAGTCCTAAAGATTTGATATTTTTTTATTAAGCAACTTTATTTTAAGATCATAAGAAATGCATTTCACATGTTTTGAAACTTGAGATGATTGATTTTATAAAAAGGAAATTCCAATTCTCCATTCCAAATTTGTTGTATATTATTCATATTTATTTTAGTAAAATGTTTTAACTGGCTATAAAGCTGGATTACTGGTTTAGCCTCTAAAATTTTCTTTAATACACTCAAAATCAGAAAGGTTTTCAAAGCATCCAGTGCATCTGGTCCAAAAAACATAAAAATGCTTCAAGTGAAGGTTCTGCTATTCAACTATTTTGGCAGATTGTATTCTTTTTCTAACCTTTCAGCAGCTTTAAAAGCATCGTTAATAAATATCTGATTAAGGATAACAATGCTATTTTCATCCTATGCTTTCTAAATGAAAGCTTTACCCATCCATTTTAAATAAGGATAATTCCTAAATTTCTTCTGAGATCTAGAGTTAAATTTAAGTTTTCTTATTCAACATCATCCAAATAAGACTAATTGTTTTCAGTGCTGGAAATCAAGTAACTAAGTAGTTGCCAAGATTTCAGAGATGACAAATAGCAGCTTTCCAATTTGGGCTATAATACTACACAATCAATAGGCAGCATTTAACATCCAGCTGCCTGCAATTACTACGAGTTCAATTCTCACCAGGCTCAAGGTTGACTCAACCTTCCATCCTTTCTAAGGTGGGTAAAATGAGAACCCGGTTTGTGGGGGCAATAAGCTGACTTTATATAAAAATATACAAGTAGGAAGGCTATTGCTTAACACATTGTAAGCCGCCCTGAGTTTCCGGAGAAGGGTGGCATATAAATAAAATTTTAAAAAAAATCATGTCCATACAAAATAATGTTAATCTGTCCAGTGGATATATTTTAAAATCAAGAAAATTGCTTTCTTCTCAGTTATCATCTAAAATCACAATCTTATAAGCACAACTTTAGAAGTTGACCATTACATACTGTTTAAATAATTAAATTATCAATTTATTTAATAAATAAACAAGAAATTAACTTTAACAACTCTCTTAAAACATTTACCAATCTTGAGGGGATGTTCATTCCTACATTTGTTCTTTTCTAAGGTTCATAGGTACTTTCAGTCATAAAGTATTATCTCAATTCCCCCACACCATAACTCTTTGTTATATAGTTTTAATATTCTTATCTATCAAATAGGATATTTTCCTAGGAATTATTATGATCAGGCATACGTAGATGAAACCTCCACACATGTTAAATAATTTGTGCATCCACTGCATAAGCAAGCCACATCCATATTTTAACAGTTCTTTTGTTATACTGTCTACACTTAAAGCTTTAGGATTTAACAACATGATCATAGCTTTGATGACTTCTTTTTCATCAAGATTTTCTGGGACTCTAATATTTATAGCATTTGTTTCAACACCATTCTTCTAATGTAACTGTAATTAGAATCTCTAATGACATATTTAAAATACTCTACAGTATTCAGTTTAATTCCAAATTGCATTTGTTTTTACTTGCCTTCACTATAATGGAGTCTCCTTGTTTAGCCCTTTTGACCTACTTCCAGAGCAACTTTTTATGTCCATCAAAAAAAAAATTTTCTGGTTCTTTTCTGGTTCTTGGCCACTATAATTATATTCTTTGAAGCTATCTTTTTATTTCATCATTCCACTAAGCCTACTTTTTCATATTTCCCATTAGCATGACTCCACACATTTAGGTGAATCTCTGTAACATAATTCTTTTATTCTATTCCAATTAACTTTCACATATTCTTTACATTAATACTGTTGGGAGAATAATTTCTTGTCTAATACCTTATTTCCATCTAGGATGTATAGTTTCTTGTCCTATAGTCATTTAATTATTTCTTTTCTTTTTTCTTCCATTCCCATTCTTCCTCCATGATCCACACTTGATGTTTTTAAGAAATATTCTTTTTTTAAAAAAATATTGTTATTACATTATAGAATACAAATAATAGCCAGGTATGGTGGTATTTATACACTATGAACTAGAAACTACTAACACAATGATTAAAGTTAACTGAACCTTTCAAAATAGAAAATTTGAACAGAAGAATGCAAATTCTGGGATTATACGTCTGTAGTATAAAACATGTTATCTCATTTCAAATTCAATTTCTAAAATTGTCTGTTTGTACTATTTATGTCTTCCAAATATTTTGTTGGCGGAGGGAGGGAGGTTACATTAATTCTGTTGGGAAAATACTTTTCCCCTTATACTGTAGGACTCATAGCTTCTTGTCCTACAAACAATTAACATACTTGTTATCTTCATTTGCTTCCTTTTCTTCCATTTCTATTTTTACCTCAGGATCCATATTTCATAGCTTATTCTAGTCAGTATACGATATCTGACTGCAAGCTTCTTATCTTAAAGTTAGCTTCATTATACAACTTTTTTCATGATTTATTTAAGCATAAAAGCACAATGTAAAAGTTTTCCTTTTTCTTCTCCTTTTTTAAAAAAAAGCTTGAACTTTTGAATTTAAATAATAGTAATAAAAAAAAAACCTTGCTGAACTGTGGGCCTCTTCTGGCATCTTCTTTAACAGAATAGCGTTAAATTTACAAAGGTCAATTGTGGGTCCTATAAATGCTATGACAATTCATTCGGTGGTCAGTAAAACACATTCCAAATTTATCTTCCAACTCTGTCAAATACGGCTGAGTGCATGGGTCATAAGAAGACATATTTCTGTTATAGGACGGCAGACAGATGATTTATACACTCTGCAATTCAAAGGGATTTCAAGGTAGTTGTAAAATACTTCTTTTAAGGAGAGAAAAGCATTTCATTTATTTGAGTTAAACATTGAAAAACAAATGAAAAAGAGCCAGGCATATTTCCTCCCTCATTTTATAGAAAATAAGATAAATGAGATTAAATTTGATACTGAGAGAGGGGGAAAAAATGCATGGCTTTTGGCCAGCTCTAAAGCCGATTCCCTCCACGCCTTCTCTTTTATTTACCCTTAAAACCTGCTGTTGATCCCTGCCAAAGTAGAAGTGTAGTAACTTACTACAGATTTTGCTTTCAGTTAGGACTGAAAGAAAGAAAGAGAGAACCCACAAATGAAAGAAACTCTTTAATCAGATAATTGACCAACTTGTAATCTTAGCTCTTTTGTGACACACCAGTTGGATTTTTTTCACTCAATTTCCCTTCCATTTGGACACTTATAGAGCTCCTCTGTCTCATGAGTCTCCAGGGAAGTTTCCCAGACATTTTGAAGTCCTGAAAAAAAGGGCAAACTCTTAGACAGAATGATTACCTGTGGACACACAGATGGCACCACTACAGATATTCAAGCTACCTATCATGGGAAGGAATTGAGCCATTATGTGTAGTACATCAAATCTGACAGCAAAAAGGTCCTTCTGAAGGTACAAGAACACTAACCTGCAAATCTTTAAAGCAGCTATGTCTTTTGCCAGAATCACATGGTGTTGAGGAGAGTCATATGGTTAGGACTAACTTCTGGTTAAGAGTACTTTTGCACATTCTACTAACTGTTCATCATCGTTTTTTGCATTATCATCTTTTAGTCCCAAACATGCTTTTTTAAAAAAGAGACAATTGGACTTTCTGGTTTTTCTTTGAAGGCGTTTCACTTCTCATCTAAGAAGCTTCTTCAGCTCTGACTGGATGGTGGGGAATGGAAGGATTTATACTCCTTGCAGACAGCTGGTCATTTGCATTCTTTTAGCAAGTTGTTAAGGTTACCTGAAGGTTTATCTGTGATATCAGGGTCACCTGAGTGGTGCAAATGGGTGTGGAGCAACTCACTAAAAGAATGCAAATGACCAGCTGTCAGCAAGGAGTATAAATCCTTCCATTCCCCACCATCCAGTCAGATGAAAAAGAGAAACATCTTCAAAGAAAAACCAGAAAGTCCAGTTGCCTCTTGAAAAAGCACCTTTGGGACAACCATGACCTGCCTGAATGACTGAGAATCTCTATAGACATTATCTTTTTCCCCCCTCTTGATCTGCAAAAATAATTATGTGTCATCAAGTTTCTAAGAGTACTTAGTGAACACATCAATATTCTCCATGAGGAAAAATAGTACATATGGATAAAAAATTAAAATTCAAAGCAATGATAGAGATGCTATCCCTTAGAACTCTAAAGAAAACTTGTAATGGCTTAAAAAAGGTATCAACTCAGAATTTGCAAACTACTTAGTGATAATAGATGGCCAGTTTGAATGCCTTTTCTTTTATCTACTGAGAACCAGGGGTGAAATGCACCATCTTAAAACTCCTTGCCAGCATTGGAAGAAACCTTAACATATCAGATTAATAAGAAGAATTAAAAACTGCTTGATAAAGTTCAATATTACTAATTTCACAGTTCATTTTCCCCATATCTATTTTTCTCTCCCTTTTCTTCCCTTTCTCCGGCTGCTTATGTCTGCTGGGAACTTTAAATGAAATGTAACATGCAAAACGACTGATATTTATTAACACTCTTTTACAAACCTAGGGCCTTCCACTTGAAAAGATACACACAAACAAACACACACACACAACACACAAAATCGGGGACAGTGGGCAGGAGAGAGACTAGAGGACAGTATGTTGTTTGAATCTGACTCAACTGAAGCACTGCCAAATGCAGCCCATTCCATTCAAAGGATTGAGTGAATAAATGAAAATAACATCCTTGGGGACTTTCTGGATCAGTTTACGCTAAAAATGTTCAGCCTCACAAAGGGTCAGAGTCACAAGGTAAATGAAAATGGCTGGGAGGGGACTTTGAGGGCCGAAACACTGTAACTGTAGAAGACTTGAAAGAATTTAAAAAGAGAGAAAAAGAGAGAGAAAAACACCAAGTAGACAGGAGACGGCAGGAAGTGACTTAAAGGTAAAGACAGTTTGAAAGGATAATCTAAAGAATTCCTTCTATGTTGTTAATTTTTCTTTATTTTTCAAAATAATGCTCAGCCAGGGCAAAATTAGTTAACCCTGATTTATAATACAGTTAGCAATTTCCCTCTTTTTCTTGTAATCCAAATTAATTGGATTTGCTGTAATGTTTGTGCACTTTTAAGTTCTAGACATCCAATGTGAAGAATTACTGTACTGAAGAGCAGAAGACTGTTATACCATAGAGCGGTCATTCTTTTGAGCTGGTGGCAACAATAGGAATTTTGAGAGGACTTCATGTGTCCTTGTTCCAAAGTGAATGCTGTAAAGGGATCTCATTTGTTCAGTAAATGGCAGCCAACATGGTTGTAACCAGACACAAATATCATATCCATTGCCCAGAAAGCCAACTGGTGAGATTTCTCCCCGCCACCTCTTCATATCTTGTCCCATCAGCATCTTGTCCACAATCTCTTAGATTATCTTCTTCTTTTTCCTGGATCTTTGGATGCATTTCTGAACAAAGCTCTAGACTGCAGCTTCCTTCTATTTTTATTTCCGCAGGATGCCTGTGAGTCGTATCTATAGCTGAATTGCATTTTTGGAAATAAAGGGGATCCTAGAACCTAAACCTTTATATTGCAGCCAGCCAGTTTTCCAGATATTTTTTCTAATAGGGACAGAGATTTAACAATGGAGTCACTTTGAGTGCCCCAAATTTCACAAGGCTCAGTATAACATATCAGACTACTCTATAGTTTATCATGAACATAAAAACAATCAGTATCCTTCGCCTTTATTTATGTATTTATTTTGCATTTTAAAATAGTACAAATGCAATAACCTATTGAGTGAGAAATCTGCATATGAAATAAATCCTTTCTATAAAGCTTTTGAGATAGGACTGTGACAATTGGTCTGGGAAGGCCTTTCAGAATTTTTTTTCCCCAATGTTTCAAAAAGGGATACTTTGCTTGTGCCAATGCAAAGTTTCAATTATATAATAAACCAGTACTCACTAAATTAGGAGCAATGTGCAAATAATAGTAATAATCATAAAAGAAGAAGAACATAATCTCCTTTAGTTAGCAACATGGAGTTACTCTTAGGAACGGGACTTCTTTCACTGAAGTTTCCTGTATAAAGAAATGCAAACAATATTGTGAAGAAGCTCAACTTATTATAACAGTAAAAATATACATAGAAAAGTAATAAAATCATTTCCCAGATTCTTCAAGTATACAAGAAGCCCGACTATACTGTAGATAAAAGAATCGATAACAGCAAAAGAAAAATGTGCAGGCTTCCTGTATATTTTAGTCCAGGTCTACCCTAATCTGTAACTTTCACTGGGTGAAAGTAGGATATTTATGTTTCTGTGTAAGAAATATAATAATTTTATAGTAAGTTGATTAAAAGTTACAATTGAAAAGATAAGAACTAATATAAGCTAAAAATATAAAAGAATAAAAATACTGAAAGTATAGAAAAGAAGAAACAAACAGAAAAATAGAAAGGAAACAAAAAAGGAATATAACAAAGAAAAAATAAATATATAAAGAAATAACTTTCCCCTTGATAACAAGGATAAACAGTTTTACTAACATCACCTTCTCTTAAAATACAACAAATGATCTATTCTTCCTATATCCCATTTCTTATGCCTAAATGAATTCTGAAAACCTCACTGTTTCAGCAAAAGTCCATTAAGGGTTACTAAAAGTAAGAACGGATCTATTTTAAATATGATCAAATAAATCAACTTTGTATTCTTATTTTTTTACTTTTAACAATCTTGATCTCTAGTCCTCTCAAATAATGTCCTAGAATGTGATTTCTCATAATCCTTTTACCGTTTATTGATAGAATTAATAGAATTATTCTAAGTCCTTAAATTTGTATTTAAAACTTCTTTCACTAAGGATTGAAAGAAACTCACCTGGTGCTATCCCTGTCGATCCCAAGCTTCCTAAAAGCTGAAAAGCATGATTAGAAGAGGAAGTATGCAAGTATTCAGAGTACCGTTGAAGGTGCTGGCTATGGTTTAAGCAAGATGTCTGTTTTCTTAACTCCCAGCATTCTAAACTCACTGGAGATATTTGTCTTGCACTCTCTTAATGTGAAACAATTATGTTTAGCACTTGTGGGTGATCAAAGTCCTCTCCTTGGTCCAATTATGGGAAAAACTTTTGCCTATCTATTCCATAATTTAACTGTTAAATGTAGCCTTTTATTCCTTTTGAGCTATAGCATTTAGAATTGCCAACTCTATAAATAAAATGTGCTTTTCTTCAACTGGTATGATGTTTGGCATGTTGCATTCTAGACGTGACCAACCATAATAATAATAGAGTTGGAAAAGTAGTAAAAAAATGAACAGGTTAAAATATTTGTGGGATTTCTGAATAATCATTTCCAAAATGGATAAAATTTCAGCTCATAATCTATCAGCTTTAACTGTGGTTGAAAAGAAAAAAGTGTGGATAATTGATGTGGCAATACCAGGAAACAGAAGACAAAGAGTTAGAGATCACAAAGTATCAAGTTCTGAAAATCGAAATTGAAAGATTATGGCATAAACCAGCTGTGATGGTCCCAGTGGTTATCCGCATATTGGGTCCATAATAAAAAATCTTGAATGGTGCTTAGAAAAATCTGTGCATTGGCAATTTTTTTATCTGTTAACTACAAAAGGTCAGACTGCTCGGTACAGCACACATACTACACCTATAGACTTCAACGTTCTAGGTTCTTGGGAAGAACTTGATGCGTATTTGGTGGAGCAGTGGACTAAAGTGCTGTTAAGTAGCACTTAAGTAGCACTTAGCTGCCAGTTGCCTGCAATTACTGCGAGTTCAAATCTCACCAGGCTCAAGGTTGACTCAGCCTTCCATCCTTCCGAGGTAGGTAAAATGAGGACCCGGATTGTGGGGGCAATAAACTGACTTTGTATAAAAAAGAACACCACTTTGGGGGGGGGAACCCTACTAAGCAGGTATATACAAAAGTATGAAGGCTATTGCTTAACGCATTGTAAGCCGCTCTGAGTCTCCGGAGAAGGGCGGCATATAAATCGAACCAATAAATAAATAAATAATAAATGAATGAATGAATGAATGAATAAATTTAGGCCAACACCAGCTAAAGAACTGGCAGCTGTGATTTCACATTTTTAGATACTGTAAAGTATATAATAATACATTAAACCTTTATGCCATTTGACTCTCAAGTACTCAGGTAGCAAAGGAGAAGGCCAGATGACTGTGGGCAGCCAAATATTCAAGTATAGTTTTGGATCTGGATGAAAGTTGATCAATAAGGATATTTAGAACATGTGCAATGCATATTTCTCCTGGACAGAGGAAGCTTCACCAAAGAAGGTGACAGCAATTCTATACTGGTCTCGTTATCAAGAAAAAGATCCAGCATGACAGATAACTCATAATACATATGGTGGCAAGTGTAAGGCTGATGGAGTTATAACATTGTTCAAGTACTGTAGAAATAAAAACCTCAAGTAAGATGGGTCTATCTCATTCTTATCTCATTCTTAAATGACAAAACAGAACCAGGAAGGAAACAATAAACAACCCGAGTCATTTGTCAGATGCTTTGCCTTTGTTTGTAGATGTGAGAGATTGTCTTACAAAGAAAAGCAGTTTTAAAGTGTCATGATGCTTTGGAGCATACAGATAATACTTCTATCCTAGAATGTGATAGAGTTCATTTATCCCTGTTGGGGAGGCAGAACTCCTCTCCCACGCTTGATTCATCTGAACAAGATAGAGATATATTTTGGATAGATAGTTCAGCTGCTCGGGTTTGCATCTTTGTTGAGGAAACATGTCATTGTTTACTTCAGCTGCTTTAGAGTGTAGTGTGGCTTTTATCTAGGCTTAATAGAAGATTTTTATTTGCTTTCCTTTTGAAGAAAGAAATAACGGATGACACAACAGAATATCAGTACCAGCACTGCTGGATTTCCAGTCTTCTGTGAGAATGGAATAAAGGAATAAAGGAATAAATGAATGAAAGAATAAAGAGAGGGAGGGAGGGAGAGAGGGGGGGGGGGCAGCCTCAGGGTCAGAATCATATGGCTAAGTCCAGTATGTTCAATTTGCCATGCTCCATCATTATATACTTTCCTTAATTTCCAAAATAAAGGCACATGCCCTGGGTATATTAGGGACCATTAAGAGCTGCTTCCTACTGAATATCACTGGCTGAAGGGACAAATTTGCTCATCTCTATGGCATGTTGCAGAGATGTGGATCCAGGATTTCCCTAGGGTGTACTATAGACCAATAGTAATGCCATTCAAAGAAAACAAATATAAATTCTTTGATTAAGATGTGATAATGACTAGAGCTCTTTTCAAAAACTTTGCCTCTTTAAATAAAACTCTCTCTGTGAGTAACAAAGGGATAGAGCCGAGGTGGCACAGTGGTTAGAGTGCAGTATTGCAGCTACTTCGGCTGACTGCTAGTTCAGCAGATCAGCGGATCAAATCTCACCGGCTCAAGGTTGACTCAGCCTTCCATCCTTCCAAGGTGGGTAAAATGAGGACCCAGATTTTGGGGGCAATATGCTATTTAGTATACTGTCTTTGGTGTAAGGCACCCAGAGTCCTCGGAGAGTGGGCGGCATAGAAATATGACTAATAAAAATAAATAAAATAAATAAATAAATTCCCTAATTTGGGATGTTATGAAAGGGCAGTAAATTTGCTAATTGCCAAAATACTATTGGGAATATATTGAGAATAAGAACAATCAATATTGATATATTATGATGATGATTGCAGATCTTAATATGAACTTGACTTAGCAGTGAAAAGAAGTCAGTACTGTATCTGCTGCTTTGTTTTAGGCAGCAAAAGTTCTGGCCTTCATGTCAGGTTTTCTGTACATTTCTGATTTCAGAGTGTGAGTGTCCTGTGTATTTTGCTGAATTCTCTTTTGCTTAGAATATAATGCAAAAGCTGAAGATTATTACATTCCTTATTTGTGATTAAATGGAAAAGAGAAGATGCAGCCATATTTAATCAGCACCAAAACCTTTTTTTCTGGATGGTGTTCATTGTCTCTGGTAATATTCTAAATCACAATTTAGACAATATTATTGATTCATATCATGTCCTTGTGGTTCTGCATTATTGTGTAACATAATATCCAGCTGCCAGTACTCTTTATGGACAATAAATAAAGCAAGATAATTCTTATAGGCTTTAGGCTGTAGATCTTGTGAGTGAGATGTAATGGATGAATCTCTTGCCCAAACCCATTTTCTAGATAATTTCAACATTCTGTATATCACAGCTGAAATTGGGTGAACAAGTAAATACTGAGGTCAATGTTGGTGTCCCCAAATATCCTGAAGAAATATGGAAGAGAAATAAATTCTATTACTCTCTTAGGATTTTGTCCGTATATATTGTCAGTTGCTCAGTGTGACACAATTATCCCCAGATAAAGGAAATATTACAATCATTCTTTCATTAACTTTCTTTTTCTTTTTCTTTTGAAAAATTTTACTAAACACATATTAAAATATTGGACATGGTGTAACCGTCCTGGCATTATCTTTGCCATACATACTAAAATAAAAAATAAGTATCATATATACCTTATTACTTATATACATTTGGTTTATTCAGTATTTACATATTTAAAGACATCATTCTTCTATCTATATTACTTATACATTTGTCTTATCTACTTTCATTCTATTATAATTACATACATAACCTTAATTCTCCATTCTTTGAATTCTGGTCAGTTCATATTTTTCGTCCCTTCTTTCCGTTCCAATGATTGATAAATTTTTTCCTTAACTCATAGTATTTTGACTCGTCTTTATTTTTCAATTCCAGCATTAATCTATCCATTTCCATGCAATTCAAAAAAAATTTAATCACTTCATCTTCTCGGGGGATTTCCTTATTTTTCCAATTTTGGGCAAAGGTCATCCTTGCTGCTGTTATAATATGTATTATTAAGTAAATTACCCCTTTACTATATTTCCCAGTTATAATTCCCAATAGGAATAGTTCTGGTTTATATTCTATTTCTTCTCCAGTAAACTGAAGATTCTTTCATTAACTTTCATATACAAAGTATGTTTCTCCAAATTGGACTTATATTATATACAGTAGATAATAAATACAAGTACTTTGCTTGGAAAGTCATCTGATCTATTAACTGTTTCAGTAATTGAACAATGGTTTTTAATATTTAATATTGTACTGTCGCAGTTCATACATTGCACAAATCATAGTCCAAGCTTTTTGATCAGCATGAATAAATGAATTTATTTTCTAGATAACTGGAGACTTTGTGTTTGCATATTGCATCTCTTACTCATTCTCTGTATCTTACAGGTATTTTAATATTGTTTAAAATCTCTCTTCTACTCCTTCTTATTTTCTGACTTCAATTTTCACATTAACATCATTTGCACCAAGCTTTCTGTCTTTATATACTTGAAAGGCTATCAAAAAATCTCTTTAATGAATATTTAAAGGAGGGGGGGAAAGTGAAAGGCCTTTGGGGGCAGTTAAATCCATCCATCTATCAATCAGAATAGAGCTGGAATGGACTTTGGAGATCTTCGAGTCCAAACAGGAAAGCTAGTCCCTTGATCAAGCAGGAAACCTTATACCATTTCAGGTAGGTAGCTGCCCAGTCTTTTCTTAAAAACATCCAGTGATGAAGCACCTACAACTTCTAAAGGCAAGCCTTTCCACTGGTTAATTGTTCTCACTGTTAGTTCATTAATTCTTTGATTTATTTGCAAACCAAATATACTTCCCGAAAATTTTGCAAAAGTGTATATTTAGAAGATTTTGTTTCCAGGGTAATAACAACTTTTCTTTTTCCAAACAGAGTTAACCTTCAAATTATGGCAAAGACCAGCTGCTTAATGAATGTAATGATTCAGTCAGGTTTTGCACTGTTACAAAATAATAGGAAGAAATGTTAGTTAACATAAAGTGTTTATGGTGGTGGTGATAATTCCCAGTATCTTCACTAATGAAAGATCGCTGAGCATTTTATTCTGTAGCAATTTCCAATCACTGACTCTCCATTGTCTTTCTGGCCTTAGAATTTTTTTTATAGGGATGAATGATCAAGGCTCTGTAATATTAGAAGGGGAATGGAATGTCTATAACTGTGAGAGTTTAATTCATGGAAAAATGCCAAGTGTCTTTTGAAAATAATATATGAGATATGTGTCATATACAATTCACCATTTTAATAATTCTGGAATTATAACACCATGCAGATTTCTTTAGATGCATACTCTAAAAAAAAATTGCTTTAAAAATATAACTTAAGATTTGTTAGCTAAAATTTGCAAACCTTTGAGCAGAGAAAGTAGGTATTGTAGCATGGTTCCAGACCGGGGTGCCCGCAAAGGAAGATGGTGGCTGAATCAGTGTGTTTCAAACCCTTTGGGCATGCAAAGAGCCCCTGGAAATGCCTTGAATGTCCACAATGTGCTTTATGTGGTTTTTCAGTTTGAAAAAAAATATATTTCCATACTAATACATAGCTGTCTGCAAGGAATATAAATCCTTCCATTCCCCACTATCCTGTCAGAGCTGAAGAAGCTTCTTGGATGAGAAGTGAAATGTCATCAAAAGAAAAAACAAGAAAGTCCAGTTGTCTCCCCAAAAAAACCACCTTTGGGACAACCATGATCTGGATGACTGAGAATCTCTACAGACTTTCCATACTAAAAGTGCAGACCAAATTAATATATACAACTGGCAGCTCCTATATTCACAGCCATTGAATTCCAGAATTTCATGAAGATCCCTACATACATACATTTAATTGGACACATACACACAAATCCCTTTCGATGGGATATGAATCAATACTCAATTAGTTATTTAAAAGCCGGTGGTGAGTCATAGAATAATGAATGAATCTGATATTCCACGCCAGGATAAAATATGCTGATAGGATCTACCATGTGTTCAGCAGCTGCTCTTTTCGACTTGAACAGGAGGTGAGAACAATTACAACGACTGGTAGTTCTACCTACAAGTATTTCCTGATGCTTGTTGTAATGTAATTGTAACCTGATTTGGCAGTTAATATATCTTGAACAATGGATAATCTATAGGGAAAAATCACTCTTTTTATTTATTTATTTAATTTATTTATTTTGTCGCATTTCTATGCCGCCCAACTCCCAAGGGACTCTGGGCGGCTTACAACAGAGAATAAAACAATGCAACAATATCCCATATAAAAGTTAAAATAAAACATTAAAACATTAAAACGTTAAAACACATACACTCCAATTTGTGGCCGGGTCTCGCAAGATCACTATAATGAGATCAACAGTCCCAGGCCTGCCGGAAGAGCCAGGTCTTCACCACTTTCCGGAAGACCAATAGGGTGGGGGCGGTCTGGACTTCAGGAGGTAATTGGTTCCAGAGAGCCGGGGCAGCCACAGAGAAGGCCCTCCCCCGCGGGCCCGCCAGCCAACATTGTTTAGCTGATGGGACCCGGAGGAGACCGATTCTGTGGGATCTTACCGGTCGCTGGGAGCTATGTGGTAGAAGGAGGTCTTGAAGATAGCCTGGTCCTGAGCCATGTAGGGCTTTAAAGGTAATAACCAACACCTTGAATTGTGCCCAGAGACTGATAGGGAGCCTATATTTATATAATTATGCCTATATTTATAGTGTTCAGGGTCATCAGAAAATCTAATATAAAACAGCATGGAAGGTACTTTGAGGATCTTATTATTGTCTGCTTTGAGGGCTATTTCACGGAGGGTTCTGTATTTGCTGGAAAAAAAATCTATTAAGAGAGAAGACAGAACAGGGGACTCTACCTTGCCCAATTAAAAGAAAAATCAGCAAATGAACCTGCCTGTTCTCTAAATACTCTTCTCTGCTCCAAGGTGGAGAAAGGCTCTGTCTTAATTATACAGCCTTCCAATGCAAACAAGGGGTGGGTAACTATATCCATTGAGGAGAAATGTAGAAGCTGGAAGTGCAGCACCCAAACTAATTACTCAGAAATGATGGCTAGGGACTGGGCCAAGTATTATCTCATGCGGCTTCAGCATTTGCTGCAGTGGCACGACAGGGACACACTATGATAATATGAGAATGAGATAAAAGTTAAGAGGAATGAGGAGACACTAAAGGTGTGCATTAGGTATGCACCTCTGCTATGGTGTGGTAATTATGATATGGTTTGTATCAGTATATGTTGCTTTTAATTCACCTGGCAGGTGAACAGAGGCAAAAGGAAAAAGCAGAAGAGTTAACTGGTCTATTCTAGATCTCATTTAGCCCCTCCCATTCATTTCTTTCCTCCTTCCATCCTTAGTCTTGTCCTGCAGTAGACCTAATATGTCATTTTAACATATTACATTCAAATAAAGAATATTGTTTTACCCTTTTCTACTTAAAAATCACTCAGAAAAAATTATTGGAGGTAGCAATTCTTCCTCAGGAGGCAAACTCCACTTCCAGAGCAATTTTGGAATCTGGATGGCTCATTTTCCATGGGACTGATGCCATGGTGTTCGTTATAATCAAAGATAAAACTTGCAGCCCCATACCAATCAACCAATGGTTTTAGAATTAAAAACAGCTGAAATTTCACAGAAGTGCTGATGAGATTTTGTCATTCTCATCAGGGGTGGGTTCTAAATTTTTTTACTACCGGTTCTGTGGGCGTGGCTTATTTTGTGGGCACGGCTTAGTAGGGAGGTAATGTGACTGGGTGGGCGTGGCCAACTTTTTTTTTTTTAACTTTTAAAAGCATTTTTCCTACAACCCTAAGAGGTTGCAGAAAAAAATGCTTTTAGAAGCCTCTGAGGATCAGGCAACTCAGCTGGGATCACCAGAGGCTTTTAAAGGCATTTTTTCCTACAACCTCTTCGGCCGAAGAGCTTGTAGAAAAAATGCTTTTAAAATTAAAAAAAAAAGCCTCTGATGAGGTCGGCAGGGTAAGTGAGCGGCAACTGGGTCGGGGACCAGTTTGGGGGTGTGGCCAGCCAATTTTATTACCGGTTCTCCGAACTACTACAAATTTTTACTACCGGTTCTTGCGAACCGGTGCAAACCGGAAGCAACCCACCACTGATTCTCATGCAGGATGCAGAAACAAAATGCAATTTGGGCTGTGCTTCCCCACCCCTGCTCAGGTTCCAGCACTCAGTTATTGATTTTTAAATTATTGAAATTTCATGAAGTTGTTCTCTGTTTAAGATACTGTATGGCTTGAAGTGACCAAATTCCACATTCTTCCTATAAGTGAGTATGCTGTCAACAATACCATCAGGCTTCTTTCTTCACACCTGGGAATCCCTACTGACATCCTATCTGGTAGGTGGAAGAATTTTTAAAAAGCTTCTTTAGTGTGAAAAATCAGCATTGGATGCAGCTCCCTATTCTTTGAGGAAAGCAAACTGCAATGGGGTGATGATCAGGGGTGAAATCCAGCAGGTTCTAACAGGTTCTGGAGAACCGGTAGTGGAAATTTTGAGTAGTTCAGAGACCCAACAAATACCATTTCTGGCTGGCCCCAGAGTGGGGTGGGAATGGAGATTTTGCAATATCCTTCCTCTGCCATACCTGCCAAGCCACACTCATAGAACCGGTAGGGAAAAATTTTGAATTTCACCGCTGGTGATGATGGCAGTACCAGGGACCCCGCTGTCCTTTCCTTCCAGTCATTGCTGTCCCAAAGTACCCCCTGTTCTCCTCCTTCCTCCTGCAGACTGGGCATATCCTCCCTTCAGTATACAAGGCTGGAAGTTTGCATGTATGCTTTCTCAAGTTGTACAGCTGATGCTATCAAAAATACAAATGGAAAAAAGGATCTCAAAACATCTCTGATGATGAGGAAATCTGTGGCCATCTGTTTTTAAAGAAGCCTAATTGATAGTTGTTTAAAAAAGGTTTATTTGATTTCATATCAACTATTTTTTAATAAGTATCAGTTAGGTTTATCTGGTTCCTCCTCTCCTTGTCTTATATTGACCTGTTGGCATTATTGTGATGTACTTGTTCTCTGCTTCAGGCAGCTACTCACCGGTGCACAGTACAATATGTTTCTCCTACTCACGCTCTTGGTGGGTGTTACTGGGTTTGGCCCAAGGCAATTGTGTTGGCTTTGAAAGCTTCTGGTAGAGCCAGTCTAATGGAGGTACCAATAGTCCTCTCACTGTGAACTTGTGGTTATGAAGACTTATAAGGGAGGCCCTGTCAGAAATATTTCTCTCCCTCCAGCCTCAGAGAACTGTTTCCCCCCCCCCCCCACATCCAGGAAAAGGGCTTTCTCCTAACTCATCCTTCACTGTGGAAAATTGTCCCCTTAAGGCTACAATTGATGCCATTGTTTCCCCTTTTTAGAAAAAGGATTAAGATATTTTCAAAATGCTTTTATGTCAGGGTTTTCACACATTGGAGATGCTTCTTGGCTACCTATGTTTTCTATAGTTCCTATTCCTGGTGTGCATCTTGGCAATGTTGTTTTCAAGAAAGATGATGTACAGTATAATTATTGGGGCTGGAAGACATGACTGTCACTTGGTAGAACACAGCACCTCAGCTTCTTGCATAACAGCACCATTTTATCACAACTGCTGGTGTTTTCATGTTGTGTAAGAAAATCCCTCGGTGCACCAAGTAGGAGTCCTCCTGAACTGCTTGAAGTGTTAATCTTCTGCCAAGCCTTTGTTTTGGCCAGAATATTATTCAGGCAGCATTCAAACTTAACTGTCCTTTCTGGAACGTTTACAATTGAAGTATAAAATTACCTGCATAGCAGAGCCTAGCCATTGTCATTATTAGCTTACTCAATTATTCAACTTATCCTACTGGAACATGGCCATTTCTAAATTCTGGTTTTAAACCCACCCTTAAATAACAAATGGCAATAATAAGATAATTGATCACAACAACAGGAACAATTTCTTTTTTTTTTATTGAAAAAGTTTTTCAAATACAAATTTTCCCCCTCCCCCCCTTCCCCCCACATATTATACATTTAAAACATATAAACTTTAAAATACATTTCCCCCTTCCCTCCTTATCCCTACCCAACCCCCCCTCCCCCCCCCCCTTCGGACTTCCACTATATAAAACTTTTATAATTGCAAACACAATATATATTATTCAACCCCTTCATATTCTATCCCCTTTACTCTACTCAGCATAATCATATTTGTCTAATCTCCCTCAGCTGAAAGCTATATAATATTTTCTAGTTTGATATTTGTTTTGTATATAGTCAATCCATTTTTTCCATTCTTGCACATAGTTCTCTTGTGTATGATCTTTTAAAAAAGCTCAAATATTCGCCATCTCTGCAAATCCGGCCATCTCCTGAGTCCATTGATCAATAGTAGGCAGGACATCTTTCTTCCAGTGTTGGGCCACCAACAATCTAGCTGCTGTCACCATATACAACATCAATTTTATTTCCCCCCTTTGTAAAATCCTTAACTATACCCAATAGACACAATTGTGGAGAAAATTGTAACTTTTTCTTCAAAACGTTTTGCATAACCCACCAAATTTTTATCCAAAAAGCCTTCACTTTCTTACAAGTCCACCATATATGATAATATGTAGCATCTAAACAATCACATCTCCAACATTTTGGTTGAACATTAGGATACATATTTGTTAAATAACAAATGGCAATAATAAGATAATTGATCACAACAACAGGAACAATTTCAATGGATGACAACCCTCCCTCATAATGTACACTGGATGAGAAATACAAGAGACTGTGTCGAGCCTTTGTAATGGGTGCATTACTTAGAACCTGACAGACGGACTACCAATTCTCTTGTTTAGCTGACGTTTTTCTCCCCATTTATGGTGATATTCTGGACAGCCTATCTGCTCTGTAGATGAGATGAATGTGTTCCTAAAAAAAACTTTTTGACATTAATTTTGAATCTTCTTTCAAACGACGCATCTGTGATCATGAGCGGATTCCTTCTGCTCATAGAAAACATAGGCAACTGGAGATCACATTGTCCATCTATTTTTTTAGCCCCCAAAGTTGAATGAAGTGTAGCAGGCCAGATCAAGTCCCTTCAAAACAACAGAAGGGCGGGAAGGGCAGTTTTGAGAGGAACCTCATTTCAGAAACAACTACTGAAACAGACAAGGTGTGTCCAGCATCCATATCAAGGTTAGTTATAGGCTTCAGCAACCTAAGTAGTAATTTAGGGCACCAAATTTGGGAAGTGCCAGAATTGAAAAGACTTCCAAAATGCACAATAGTAGTATAAAATCTGATCATCTTTCCTTGTTGCTTTAAAACTTTTTCTTTCTACATTTTTCAAAAACACCCACAAAGGCAGTTGAGTGGTAGTAAAAAACACACTATCCATATTTTTCAAGTCAAGAAAAAGAAGTTACCATGGATCTTAGGAAGCTGATAATATTGTCTTGGTAAAACAAAAGTCTGATAAGAAGTGACTGAGCAAGTCATGTGACTTTCGAGCTGGAAAAATGGTAATGGCATACTCCATGTCCTAACGCTCCAGCTCTGAGAGTTAAATATAATTTCACAGAACTGTTGCCACATGACAACAATAGGCGTTGATACAATTAAAATACTGTATTTTTCAGAGTATAAAACACACTTTTTTCCCTCCTAAAAGAGGCTGAAGATTTGGGTGCGTCTTATACTCTGAATGTAACCCCGCGCAGTGCCCAAAATGGCTATCCGGAACAGCTGCTGCCTTCTCTTACCCCTTCCGCACTTTGCCTGCTTTAGTCACTGGAGCCCCCCCCACCTCCCGAGGATCAGCTATGCTTTTGAAGCTCTTTTTCAGCCCCAACACAAGTGAAGCAATCTTCCGTGCTTTGCCTGCTTTTCTAATTGCTGCTCCCTCCAACAATCAGGACTAGTGGTGACATGATAGCAGTGTTCCAATATCTCAGAGGTTGCCACAAGGAAGAGGGGGTCAATGTATTCTCCAGAGCACCTGAAGGCAGAACAAGAGGCAATGGATGGAAACTAATCAAAGAGAGAAGCAACCTAGAACTAAGCAGAAATTTCCCGATAGAACAATTAATCAGTGGAATGATTAATTAATCTTCCCTCTAGAAGTTGTGAATGCTCCAACACTGGAAGTTTTGAAGAAGGGATTGGACAACCATTTGTCTGAAATGGTATAAGGTTTCCTGTCTGAGCAGGGGGTTGGACTAGAAGACCTCCAAGCTCCCTTCCAACTCTTCCCTTCCCTCCCCTCCCCTTCCCTTCCCTTCCCCTCCCTTCCCTTCCCTTCCCTTCCCTTCTCCTCCCCGTTCCATTCCATTCCATTCCATTCCATTCCATTCCATTCCATTCCATTGTTTAATTGAAGGAACCCAGAGACTACCAACCCTATCAAACTGAATTGGCCACACAGATATCATGGAAAATAACATCAATTCCTTCCTTCCTTCCTTCCTTCCTTCCTTCCTTCCTTCCTTCCTTCCTTCCTTCCTTCCTTCCTCCCTCCCTCCCTCCCTCCCTCCCTCCCTCTCTCCCTCCCTCCCTCTCTTCCATATGGCTGTTCATCTAGCAGCAGTAACTCTAGCAGGTACAAGGTTAAAATACAATTTAACAGTCCTATCCACAACATTCAAGGTTAAAACTACTTGCTGGGAGGTAGAAAAATAAGGTGTAGGATGTGTAAATTATTGGATATAAATAAAAGTGTATGTGTCTGAACTACTAAATGGGTGCATGCACTACCTGTGTGGTTCTCAGGATCAAATGCTGCCCACCCACAAGGTAGAAAGGCGAAACTGAGCCAGTCAGGCCCTATACAATGCCCTCTCAGTGCATTGATTGTCCTTGGGGAGAAATTATTTCTTGCCTATCGTCCTTTTGAGGAACCCAGCCTTCCCAGAAACCCATTGCTCTGTCATATCTGGTACCATTGGGCAGTTGGCAACCTATGATGCAAGACATGCAATGGTGAGCAAGGATTTAATCTTAAGTGACAGCTGACAGCTTATGGGACTTTGCCTCTTAAGCCTGCCAAAATCAGAACTATCAGGAGATGCCAGTAAGCCTTTAAACATTCTGATTTCTACATACATATTGAATTTCAGCCCTGAATCCCTAACTGCGTACATAAGTCCCGTTTGCTTTAATGGGGTTTAAACAGACCTAATTATCTCATCATGGTGCCAAATGTGATTCATTAGAATATTTTCAGTCTATTTTTCCATTGGGTTTTGTTGTTGCAAAGAAGAGAGAGACTCTCAGCTTTAAGAGTTAGTGTTTGAACATCTAATTTTGTTTTTAAAAAAGAAAATCTTTCTTTCTTTCTTTCTTTCTTTCTTTCTTTCTTTCTTTCTTTCTTTCT
>WNWU01000005.1:3538951-3561813 GCA_012654045.1 Ptyas mucosa
TCTTTCTTTCTTTCTTTCTTTCTTTCTTTCTTTCTTTCTTTCTTTCTCTTCTCTCTCCATTCATATTCTTTCCTTCACCCTTGGTGGCCATCTGACTTTTCAGACAAAGAAAGGGCTCCAATGTGCTGATCAGCCTCCTCCTCCTCCTCTCTAATGCAAACCAGCAGCCCAAATTACCTGTGTGACCTTTCCCATGCGCGCAAGGAGAAATCTCTCCTGGAGTGAGATAAAGAAATTAGGGCTTCATTCTTCCGTGGTTTTACTCCTAGGAATGCTTCTTGGCTGGACGCTCAGAATAAACCAGTTATTGAAAAGGGGAGCTGGGAAGCTGACAAGCATGGCTAAGCTGAGTAAGGAAATTTGATGAGGAAATAAGATGCTTTGTAGATCAGTGTATAGTGATTAGTCTTTTGAATGCTAGGATTATTATATAAGCAAAAAAGAGAGGGGGTGCTTATTGTAACTGACAGCTTCCACTTATGCAGGTATTCTTCCAACTAATGAGAAGCATAATGGACTATTTGTTTATAAATCTTTCCCTTCACCCCCCTCGCCTGCCCTTTCCTCAGGCCAATTAAGTGGGCTGGAAAGCTAGAGACAATAATGTTTCTCCCTTCCCACCGCCCTCTGGCTGCCTCTCCCTGCCTGTCACAATCATGGTAGTTGAAATCTCCACGGCCGAAGCAGCCAAGAAGAACAAGGAAAGAGCTTCTTTATTTTGTGCCTGTGGCTGAGATCACACAACCTGAACAAGACGGACAGGGCTTCTTTTATACCTCAGAAAGAAGGGCTGAGGGCCCATCTGCACACATCTTTGAACAAACATCTTCTCTTTTCTTGGGGCAGATAAGAAAAACATAAACTCAATCATTTTGGACCTTTCTTAGCAAGGGGTGGTTTAAGGCCAGGTGGACTATGCACGACTATGCAAAATTAGTTCATGGTTCTGTGTAATTTTTTATTTTGTCTCTGTAGGCATGTGTGTTACTTATCTGGAAAATCTTTCATTCACTGCCAATTTACCACTTAACAGCTTCTTTAAGAAGCAAATTTATTCCTCTTTTTAAAAAAATCGGCTGAGAGGGGAAATGCCAATGGAAATGTTCCCCCCTCCCACATCTCTTTTCCTGGACAATTTAATATTATGGTTTCTGCCAGTTCTTATTGCACCTGCTATTGCCACCTTCTTCATTTCTTGCTGAAGCACATCAGCCACTCCAATTAATCAAGGCTCCTGCCACAAACAGGAATTCAGCAGAGAGTATCAATAGAGAGGAATCATACAGACATCCATCTTGGCAATAGACATTTGATGAGGAATAAAACAGCCTGTAAAAGTTTCCTTCCTTCCTATTTTTTTAAAACTCCGCTTTTTAATTTTTATAAATAACTCAAGGTGGCAAACATATCTAATACAGCTTCCTCTTCTTATTTTCCCCACAATCTTATGAGGTGAATTGAACTGAGAGACTAACTGGCCCAAAATCACTCAGCTAGCTTTCATGCCTAAGACAGTATTAGAACTCATAGTTTCTTGATTTCTAGCCTGGTGTCTTAACCACTAGGCCAAACTGCTTCTCTATTTACAGCTACTATTAATTAAATTATTACCTCAGATAAATTAGCTCAAGAGTTTCATTGTAAGATCTATGATCCTGTTGTTCTTTATAATCAGCTTGGCCTCATTATTTTTGGCAGCTGGAGGATCACATCTATAGCATGCCTATCTCTGGATGTAAAAATAACCCATCTCATCTGCTCATAAAATGAAAATGAGCTGAGAAGACATCTTCTGGATGGCTATTTTGTACTTTGGAAAAATGTCACTGTGCCATAGTCTTTCCATGAGTGAAAAATTAACCCGCACATTTTCAAGATTTTGAAATCTTATGGCAATGACATGTATTGGTACTCATTTGGTTTTCTACCTTTGATGGGCAGTTCATACATCACCCAATATTGTGATTATGGAAGAGAAACAAAATATCTGTATTTATATAGACAAAAAGGTTGTTGATAACCTCTTCCAAAAGTCTGACAAACATGAAAAATCCATCTTTTATGCTTTTATAAGTAACTGTGTTCAAAGGCAGGTGGAATACATTGTACAAAACTCAAGAAGTCATTCATTATATGCTTTCATAATGGCTTAAAAAGGATGAGATGAAAAGGAGACATATTCACTAACTATCCCTAAATCAAAATGCAGAAGTGAACAGCCTCTAATCCCAACATTGTCCCCTCAAGCCCTCCCAAAACTTGTTGCTGAACAGTAATTTTTAATGGAGTGAAAGGGAATGATCATTCCAATTGTATTTAATTTTCCATTAAATCATCTTCAGTTTTGTCCAAGCCCAGCTCATTTCTTTCTTTGTCTCTACTCACCTGGAATATAATTCAAAGACCAACAATAATGTTCCTGGGCTAACATGATACTTGGCCACTGGTCTTTGGTACAGTACAACATTGTTATTGATGTTGTACTCCTTCAAAGAGTCTCTACTTCATTAATTCCCATCAGAGTACTGCAAATTCTCTGCAAAGTATTTTCCACATCATAGTTACTTCTTCCAGTCTTACTTACCAGAGCTGGTCATTAGGACTTGAACTAAATGGAGGCTGGATAGAAGCTTTCAGTACTGAGTGGATTTTTCCTGAAATCTAAGATGGAAGTCAGTACCACCAACGAACTATTTGGCTTCTTTCAAACTAATATGAAACACACTTTCTTAGAAACATGTCTTACTGAATCAAGATGGAGTTTCTTTTGGTAACTATACCAGCAAAGCCAGGGGCAGGTTAAAGTAAACGATTTGTTTTATGGCTTATGAATGCTCAGTCACATAACATTTCAGTAGGATGACCCAAAGCTTAAATCAAGCACATACTAAGGAAAATTCATTTATTTTCTGTATTGATATTGCTTTCTGAATCATTCAGGAGTGTTTTGGTTAACTTTAACCAGAATATTATAGTTTTTTCCCATCCTAAAGTTATCATTCTGCTTAATATTAATGTGCAGTTAAATATGCAATTTTTGTTTTCTTTTAGTCTTATTACATTATCAATAAAAATTTAAGCAAGCCACAGGGGACCTTGCATGGTCAGTAAGATACCTATTTTCTTTTTCTCATAAAATATTGTGCCAAAACCTGAATGCAAGCTCACTGGGTGTTTCCACAGATAGATTTAAAAATTTGTTTGCACTTAAATCTGCAAATGATGTGAAATAAGATCTGCATTTGTAGAAATGTATGTTCAATTTCTTTGCCGTATTTAATCCCACATGAATACGTTTTGCAATTGAAAAGTAATTTCTTCACAGTGCAAGTGAAAAGTAATTTCTAGTATCACATGGGAAAATGGCCAGGGGTTTTCTTCAGATGCAGTCTTGGAGGCTGCAGTATGCAACAGTATGCAACCCATAGCAATGATATTCAATCCTCTCAACAACTAATTAAAAAAGCATTACCTTTGTCCAGCCCTGACCTCCAGCAGTGAAAAAGATAGAGATGGTTATCTGCCAATCATGTTTTCCAAACAAGCTCTGGCACAATATTGTGATGAACAGACAGATCTAAAAAAGGATGCATAATATTGCTCAGAACTCCAAGGTACTCTTAATACCACATTTAAAGAAGAAGACCTCATCAGTAACTTGAGAACTCAGCTTGTGTGTTAGGGATTCACCAGAGCTAAATTTTGCTCAGTCCTGCAGAGAGTAAACCGACAAAATGTAGCAAGAACACTTGGAAGCAACGAGGTCGCATGCGGCACTGACTGAGAATATAAACTCATATCCATTTGTGGGGTTGTATTTATGCCACTGCTACACAGAGTTTAAAGGAAAGTAAGGGATACATAAATCCTATTGTAGTAACTGGAGACGGCACTTAATTGTAATTAATTCTGGTGGTTTTCCATGCTGCATAATGTTTCTTGCCTAAGTTCCTATCCTGATTTCAAGCAGTAGACTTTTTCAGATGGCACTCCCTTCAGAGGTGGGTTTCAGCAGGTTCTGACCAATTCTGGAGAACCAGTAGTGGAAATTTTGTGTAGTTCGGAGAACCGGTACTAAAAATTCTGACTGGCCCCACCCCCATCTATTCTCTGCCTCTCAAATCCCAGCTGATCGGGAGGAAATGGTGATTTTGCAGTATCCTTCCCCTGGATTGGGGAGGGAATGGAGATTTTACAGTATCCTTCCCCTGCCACACCCACCAAGCCATGCCACACCCACCACCCACAGAACCTACCACTGACTCCCTTGAATTAGCAATTACCCATTCCCCAGCTTGGCTGCTGCAGCAGCATGGCCTTAGGAAGATGCTCTCGACCCATGTCCAGTGATCTTCTGGAACACCAGGAAACACTATAGAGCCCCACCTCCCCATCCCCCCAAAACCAAATTAGGCCCTGCAGCACCTATGCTGCAATGGATGAGCAGCTACATTACCAAAATTTTTATTTGCAAAGCCACTTCCTTTTACCTATGGGAAGAAAAATAAAGGAACGTAGCTATTGTACTTTATGTGAGGAAGTAGGCCTTTTTGATACCTGGACAATTTGGCACCAGAAGAGTCGTATTTACTTCCTCTCCTCTCTGCACTTCGTTTAGTGCCAATTCTCCATTTCCATAGAGTTATTACTGGAATCATAAACTCACTTCTCTGTTATTATTTCCCCCTGCTTTTCTTGCCATGGGTGGCAGAAGAAACAGGGGGATGGAAAGAGGAAAATATGGCAGAGAAGACTCCTTTGCAATATTCCTGTAGTCCAGGGGTGAAATCCAGCAGGTTCTGACAGGTTCTGGAGAACCGGTAGCAGAAATTTTGAGTAGTTTGGAGAACCAGCAAATACCACCTCTAGCTGGCCCCAGACTAGGGTGGGAATGGAGATTTTGCAATATCCTTCTACCAGGAGTGGGGAGGAAATGGGGATTTTGCAGTATCCTTCCCCTGCCATGCCCACCAAGCCACATCATGCCCACCAAGCCACGCCCACAGAACCAGTAGTAAAAAAAATTTGAATTTCACCACTGCTCCAGTCCCATGGAATGATCATTCCATAGGATCAAAAAAGTGATAGCAGAAGACCTGTGAATCTTTGTTACCAGTGTCTAGCACCGAAAGACCTATTTCCCCACCCTGCCTCTTTTCTCTCCCCACTTCTTATGTAAACTGAACTCATGTTCTGTTTCACTGCCAAGGCTGAAAAGGGATTGGAAGTGTGGCAAGCACTTCCTTAAGCTCCCATACTTTTGTGCTCTACCACAAAGGAGGGAGGTGTTGAAGGCTGCACAGAATGGCCGATGGGGAGGGGTGGGAATTTGTTTAGTTGGCAGCCCAAGGAGGAAGAGGATGAAGGATCAAAGGGATAACTGGGCGTGGATGGTTTTATGAGATTATTAGTTGTATTCAGACCAGATTTAAGATCACTGTGAATTTTCATTGCTCCTCGGATAGAATTCTTGCTGCTATTAATCCTGATCATTGTCAACAAGAGTTTTAATGGATTTAAGCATCTACCCCAATGCTTGTACAGGCAGTAAAAAGTTTTTTTTGGCGCAAGTTTTAAACCATGTGCATTTATAGAGTGTGGCTATGTCAGACTCAGAGTAGTATCTGTGTGGGAGCGTCGGTTAGATATAATTAATTTTTGTATCTTGAAAACCCAATCCTCATTTTAAAAAAACCTTTGATATTTACTTTGATAATTTTTTTTATTCCGAAGTAATGTTTTGCCAAGACTATATGTGTAGGCATCTTATCATTACTTTCTATATATTGGAAAATGTAAAGTCCCTTATTCATGTGCATTGTTTGCTTGCCTACAACTTCATTGCCAATTTATCAGGATCCCAAGGCTCTCCAGATGAGATTTGAATAGATTGAGTCAATGTGTCACTATCCAAATGGATCACCATGGGCAGCTTGGGAAACTTTCCAGTTGAAGCTAAAATCTCTGTGGGAAAATGTTAATAAGATCAGAAAATGTTCTTCTTCTCCTCCTTTTCCTTTTCCATTTCATTATTCTTCTTTTATGGCTATGTCCAGCAGGCCACTACCATCCTAGCCTGGAAGGCTTTGAAGAACTGATTCTTCCCCAAGCATTCAATTAGGGTGAAGCCAGAACCCAGTAAATATTGATGTACATAGGAGTTTGAACCCTGGTGGTGCAATGGTTGGAATGCAGTATTGCAGGCTAACTCACTGCTCATTGCCAGGAGTTCGATCCTCACTGGGTCCTAGGTTGACTCAGCCTTCCATACTTCTGAGGTTAGTAAAATGAGGACCCAGATTGTTGGGGGCAATAGGCTGACTGTAAACTGCTTAGAGAGGACTATAAAGCACGGTGAAGCATTATATAACTGCAAGTGCTATTACTAAGAAGAATGTTCCTTGGTTGATATATCTGATAGTATAAGTTACAGTAGAAATTAGTAGATATTAGTAATAAAAGATGGATAATTTCTTGCTAAATGTTACTATAGAGTAGTAATTCTTTCAAGAACACTTTGCCAAAAAACCCCCCAGCCAAATCCTCTTGGGTCAATATGCACATGATTTGGAAAAAGTCCCAGTAATTCTAATCTTTGCTTAGATGGAGTATTAATAAGAAATGTTCAGATATAGTACAATTTGCTATCACATGTTGTTCACACAGATGCATTGGAAGTGACCACAGAAGTGGAAGGCTAATTTCCTTAGCCTGCATTGTTTAAAAGACACACCATTCTCATGGAGGATAAAGCTAACAAATTGTGGGACAACTGTTAATTTCAAAATAGATTCAAGAGCAGATGCCACATTTATCTTAGAGGACACCCATAAAAGAAGTTAGAATTCTCTTACACTGAATAAATCAGATACCATTGAACATAGTTCACAACATAAATAACACATTGGACAATTCGTCACACGCACAAGATTTTAAAAGATACTAAATAATAAAGGCCCTACATTGAAAACAGAACCCTTAGTCTCTTGGGTGTTGCTAAATTAATACAAATACAAACAGTGGGAAGTAAAATAAAGGATTAATTGAGGGCAATTGATCTAAAGTGATCTTACAAATGGGGAAGATTAGCTAACATTTGCAAAATTACAGTTGAGCTTCGTATTATTGAATAGGAATGGATGAATAAGAGTGACCTACTCTCTTTAACTGTTTGCTTTTGACACTGATTCTGATCCCACAGAACGTATCTTTTCACTATTGGGATACTTGTTGTGCAAATAGAACAGTAATTTGTCTGTACAACAGTATGTCAGAAAGTCAAAAAGAAGATGTGTGAGTAACCATTGCTATTTGAAGGGAACAATATTTTTTTTGAAGGGAACAGCATTATGGGCCAATATTATTAGTAATATGGGTATCCTTGGCGCTCTCTGAGCTTGGCTGTTTTCTTGCAGATGTTTCATACCCAAACTAGGTAACATCATCAGTGGTAATGATGATTAGCACTGATGATGTCACCTAGTTTGGGTAATGAAATGTCTGCAAGAAAACAACCAAGTTCAAAGAGTACCTTACAGTGGTGGGATTCAAAAAAATTTACTACAGGTTCAGGGGACATGACTTGGTGGGCGTGGCATGGCTTGGTGGGAGTGGCAGGGGAAGGATACTATAAAATCTCCATTACCTCCCCACTCCAGGGGAAGGTTACTGGAAAATCCCCATTTCCTTTCGATCAGCTGGGACTTGGGAGGCAGAGAATAGATGGGGGTGGGGCCAGTCAGAGGTGGTATTTACCGGACTACTCAAAATTTCCACTACCGGTTCTCCAGAACTGGTCAGAACATGCTGAATACCACCTCTGAGTACCAAGGATCCCTCATTTCAATCCTGAGCTATAAATATTCGCCTTTATTGGGATTGTGTGTGAGTTTTGACCTTAAATGGCACCCACTTTATCTTCTGAACTTTTCTATTAAGGCAGGCAAGCTCTGTGGCTTCCATTCAGTCAAATGGTCTTATTCTATGTTCACTCACACAAAGAGAAATATTGAAACAATTTCTTGGGTCCATGGTCATTTTGCTCTTTGACACTTAAATCTAGTTTTATTTCCACATTTATCTACTGAAACCACTGTAGGATTTCTGAAGAACTCCAATGAATTTTAGAGATAAAGGGAAGGGAAAGTATCAATCATCATCTAACTGCTACAATATAAACAAATTAGACCAGGGAGCGGAATTTCCCAGCGGTCTCTTGGGTGATTTAATTCTGCCAGCTGTTCAATTTCATCACTAATGCCTAAGCTAAAGTTAAGAAGGAGCTGTTCAGGAATGTCCCTCTGCCTAAATAGCAAGGCATTGTTTTATTTAAAGGAGAATTTAGAAAAAGGAGCTAGGAAACCTGTTGAGATAAATCATATGAATGCCCAACTGGATATACACAGATATTAAGACCAAGCTTAGTAAAAAGATTCTTTTGACTTTAACAAAATTCTAGCTAGAACCATCTTTTAAAGAGTCACGGTATCTTATTGACCAGAATTGACTTATTTGATATCTACTTATATTTGGGTTTTTTCCTTCATCTGTATGTCTAAGTCACTGGTCAAGTGCATTTGATGTATGCCATTTTCTTTAATTTTATCTAAATCTTTGTTTTCTCCAAGCATTACAGAAAATATAAAATACCCAGTGATGGCTAATTATTAGTGATAGGCTAGAAAAGATAAATTTGAATATTCCCAATCAAGGTTATGCTAAGCTTATACCAATATAGCACTGAAAATATAGCATTGAAAAACAGTAATATAGATATATCTATCAAGTGTAAATGCTGAAAATAATTTCATGAATTCAGTAGCATCTTAATTATTCAGTTGGGACAATGAATAGGGATATTCATTTAGAACACGAAGGTACTACATATTTATTTTAGCCCCCAGACATAGCAAATGAATAAGCTCTCTCCTATTTCTATTGTAAACATTGATAATCCCTGTTAAGAGAAACTAATTCTAACATTGTCTCTCTCTGTTTACCATAAAATAATTAAGTGATAAATCTTAACTGCAATTCAAAATATCATTTAATTGAAGATTATTTCCGAAGCAAGTATCTCATTTCACTTAGTTAATGGTGTTCACAGGAATAGTGAAGTAATTATTAATTAGTAGGTGTTCCCAATTTCAAAAAGTAATTCCATTCTCCACTCAGGATCTATTGAACATAATGGGCACAGTCCAGACAAATTTGAAAAGCCTTTAAATTGAATTTATTTTAAAGGGTTATATATTAGTGGGAAATGTGCAAAGGAGAAAATTGTGTGGGGGCAACACTGGAAGTTATCTAATGATTGCTAACCCAGAAAGGATGAGTGCACAGGTATAAAGTGATTAATGGCTCAACTTTATTGTGGGTCACAGTGATGGGTAAATTTATAAGCTGAAAGAGATGCATGGAGGGCTGGGTAGTGGATTGGAGGTTGCACTTCTGTGTATGTGTACACACATATTTTTACCACAAACTCAACCCACCCCCATAGTGGTGCGCATGCTATTTGCACCAAATGCGCATAATTCTGTAGCTCTTCTATAATTCTTCTCTCTTCCAATAAGCAAGGTTCCTTTTTCCCTGCCATTTCCTCTCTGTCTTCCTCTCAATCTTTACAATATTGTCCTCTGTTTTATTTAATTTCTTACTTTTCAATTAAAATTCAGCAGCTATATGACTATGATAGCAGTCCATGTGGAAGCCAGTCAAGTCACTTTCCAAGGAAGCCCTTACCATTCAGTTCCCACCACATTTCCCATTTTTCCACAACAGTCTATCTATCTATATTTGCATCTACCGAATCTATTCAATCTTCACAGGGCCATTGAAGTTTCTCATATTCATTTCCCCTACAGATTCCTTCAAGACTACTGAGGGCCTCCTTCTTATACCCAGATGGTTTGGTCTCCATTAAATATCCACTTTCAGAGAATATGTTCCCTATTAGCCTAGAGCATATACTTCTTTTATTCTGTTGAGGGCTGCATTGTAGTGGCTACAAGAACAAAGTGAATGAAGCAATAGCAGATGAATAAATAATCTCCCCAAATAAAAGGCATCCTGCTTTTTTTTTCTTTTAAAAGAACACCTTAACAACTTTTAATTACTAGCCACCCTGAAATAGTAATAAAATATAGCACAAGCAAATTACAATTCTGAAATTCAATACTGGGTGGAGAAATGAGTAATGTGGGGAGACTGGTTCTCTGCCCATATGAAACATAATATATTTGTTAATACTTCTTAGAATAATTCAGAAATTCTATGCAGATTCAGAGCTCTTTCAAATTATATTTAAAAAGTAGAACTATATTTTCCCCAGGTACCATTTTTCCTGGACTTATTGGATACCTTCAGAATAATGGGTAGAATCACAGGTGTCATCTCCTTTGAATGTTGTACTTTATTCTACAACTGCTACTATTCATGTGAATGTCTGGGAGCAAAGCTACATAGGTGAAGCTAAGGAGGTTGTCCTCCTAGACTGGCAACTGCTTGGTCTCATCCATGCAAAGCAAGCTGGGTGTTAAATTCATCCATTGCATCAGAGTGGGTTTCAGCAGGTTCTGACCAGTTCTGAAGAACTGGTAGGGGAAATTTTGAGTAGTTCGGAGAACCGGTAGTAAAAATTCTGACTGGCCCCTGCTCCCATCTATTCTCTGCATCCCAAGTCCCAGCTAATCGGGAGGAAATGGGGATTTTGCAGTAACCTTGCCCTGGATTGGGGAGGGAATGGAGATTTTACAGTATCCTTCCCCTGCTACGCCCACCAAGCCATGCCATGGCCACTAAGCCACACCCACAGAACCGGTAGTAAAAAAATTTTGAAACGCACCACTGCATTGCACCTATTAAAGGTTGCCTTGAAGGAAAAGTCATGATGCTGGAACAGTCCTTCATACCCGATACTGGAGCCCTAGAAAAATGATTGGATATTCCAATCCAGACTGACTCAAATTTCTCTGATTCCTCAAAATCTTAGCAAAATTAACACAATAATATGAAGGAGACCATGTGGGGTAAGAGGAGCATGTTACCTAAACTGCACTAGCTAGATTATTTATTTATTTATTTTGTCGCATTTCTATGCTACCCCACTCCCAAGGGACTCTGGGCGGCTTACAACAGAGAATAAAACAATGCAACAATATCCCATACAAAAGTTAAAAGAAGACATTAAAACATTAAAATGTTAAAACATATACACTCCAATTTGTGGCCGGGTCTCACAAGATCATTATAATGAGATCAATGGCCCCAGGCCTGCCGGAAGAGCCAGGTCTTCACCGCTTTGCAGAAGGCCAATAGGGTGGGGGTGGGGCGGGCTGGACCTCAGGAGGTAATTGGTTCCAGAGAGCCGGGGCAGCCACAGAGAAGGCCCTCCCCCGCGGGCCCACCAGCCAACATTCAATAGCTCACGGGACCCGGAGGAGAACGAGTTTGCGGGATCTTACCGGTTGCTGGGAGCTATGTGGTAGAAGGCGGTCTCGAAGATAGCCTGGCCCTGAGCCATGTAGGGCTTTAAAGGTAATAACCAACACCTTGAATTGCGCCTTGAATTCTAAACCAGCTAGAGTTCAGGGTTGGTGAAGTTTGTCAAGTCCATATACCAATTTATTCTGCATTTTGCTTTTGCAAGGCATTTCCTAAGTACTCGAACATGCCAAGTCAGAGATTTATGGTCAAGCCTGCAGAAAATTGGGAGGTCTTACCTTAAATCTGGGAAATGGCTACCACAAGGCCAATAGTGGAATCTAGTGTACGTTAAAATGAGAATATGGCCGACATGTTTACTCGAGTCATTTGAATTTGCTGAAAGAAGAGGTAGGCCAATGACAGCATGTGAAGCAGTGGTGGGATTCAGCCAGTTCACACCACTTCGGGAGAACCGGTTGTTAACTTTCTGAGCAGTTTGGCAAACTGGTTGTTGGAAGAAATCATTAGGACAGAAAACTGGTTGTTAAATTACTTGAATCCCACCGCTGATGTGAAGTATTGTTTCACTTTATTACGAGAACACCCATCTTCATATGAAGAAATATAATATTTTTATTACAGTATTTCATAGAGACTCGCCCAAACTCATGCCATACGCTATTAGTTCCCGTAACCGTAACGTTAAGATAAGAACAAGGGGAGATGATTGAAAGAAGAGCGCTTTGAGATCTAGGTAAACTTGGTGTTACTTTTTGCAAGAGGGGTTCAAAAATGGGCAGTTACATGATCTTTTGCTCTGTTAGCTTTGGCTCTGAAATGATCAAGAGAAATAAACAATGGCACAGAATAAGCCACGGAGACCGAAATGGAGAGACTAAAGGGAAAAAAAGCAAAGAAATGGAGAAATAATCTGGTGTTCGCTAGGCTCAATAACTCTACTCCCAGCAGAATCAGGTTTGATGCAGGAGAGAAGAACGGTTAGCTGCAAAGCTGCAAAAAAATCTTTCCTGCATTCATTCAGAAAGTTCATACGGACATACCTCTCTATATATCATAAGCCACAAGAACTTACTTAGGTCTGAACAATTTGTCATTAAAGAAGATCCCCTTGTCCATTCTGTTATCACTTTCTCACGCTCCCTTTCAGTGGTGAAACCCAATTTTTTTTTACTACCGGTTCTGTGGGCGTGGCTTGGTGGGTGTGGCAGGGGAAGGATACTGCAAAATCTCCATTCCCTCCCCACTCCTGGGGGAAGAATATTGCAAAATCTCCATTCCCACCCCACTCTGGGGCCAGCCAGAGGTGGTATTTGCTAGTTCTCCAAACTACTCAAAATTTCCGCTATCGGTTCTCTGAACTACTCAAAATTTCCGCTACCGGTTCTCCAGAACCTGTCAGAACCTGCTGGATTTCACCCCTGCTCCCTTTCCTTTCTCTTCTCTTGATTCGCCTTTGTTGTTTCCCTTTCAGACTGCCTAAAAATTACTAATTGGAGCTTTTGACAAAATATGCCTTAAAAATTGAAAATTTTGTTTTATGAACCTGGGGGCCAACTATACATTCATTTCAATGGGGATAGCAAATATTTGCAATATTGCAGCACAGATGACCACGAACCTGAAGAAAGTTAAATTAGTTAGATGCATGTTGGCAATGTAGTTCATTGTTGATGTCATCATTATATTTATGCTTAAGAATGCAACTTTAATCAAGCCAAGGTGGCGCAGTACTGCAGGCTACTTCAGCTGACTGCTAGCTGCATTCAGCAGTTCAAATCTCACCAGCTCAAGGTTGACTCAGCCTTCCATCCTTCCGAGGTGGGTAAAATTAGGACCCAGATTGTTGGGGGCAATATGCTGACTCTGTAAACCGCTTAGAGAGGGCTGTAAAAGCACTATGAAGCGGTATATAAGTCTAAGTGCTATTGCTATTGCTATTAAATGTTGAATAAATGAACAAAGTAAATTTCCCATAAGTTAGAAAGTAAGCATCTTTCTCTGAAATATGTTCCTTTAAAAGAACTCACTCTCCATGCCAGGTATCTCACTTATCTCCATCTCTGTTAGAGCATTAAAAAAAACAATGTACATTTCCTGCTCCATTAATTAGATAATTAACAAGATGGACATGGGGAAGAGAGGAATCAATTGGATTACAGCCCTTCCTTGTAGCTTTCCATGTCAACTCTCTTAGTACTTATGAAAATGAGCTCCTTCTTTGAAGAATATTAAGTCTTCCTTGACACCTTATCTCTTCTTCAGTGCTTCAACTGCATCTGTGTTATCTGATAACCAGTAAGTCCTAGGAAGTTAACATTTCATGATTTCAACAGACTCTCCTGGAAGTGAAATTTGAATTGAACTGTCCACTTGCACAACAGCTGTGAAAAGATCCTAGTTGTAAATGACAGTCTCCAAGGAAAGATGTGCCAAAGGATCTGACAGCAATCATGCAACTTCTAGATGGATTCAGTTGATTTATTCAGCTGCTGATTGAGAACAATATCATGATTTGGCCTTAGTGGACCAGTTTCAAGAAATAAATATTGAAGGAGTTATTTGGGTGTGTTTCCTGGAGATAGAATAAGGAATCTAACAAAGGACTAGTGAAGCAACTCTTTATCAACAGAAAAAAATTCATTACTACAAATACATGGGGGAGGAATAGACAAATTTAGCTTCCGGGTAGCTATAATTTATCAGGTCGGGACTCAGAGAAAAATTGATGTGGAGAAACAAAGCATCCACCTCCCCTTCCCTCAGTTGTTGTCAAACCCAATTCGCTGGGCAGATCTTAGTGAACAGGACCCCACCTTCTTGTCTCAACCAGATCTTGATAAAGCATGTTAGATCAGCCTTTTCCTAGACAATCAGATTGTGGATTAAGATAGCTTGACCTAGACCCATGATGGCGAGGCATGCAGCGCTCTCTCTGTGGGCACGCAAGTCGTTGCCCCAGTTCAGCTCCACTGTGCATGTGCACGCAGCTCCCGCCTGCCAGCTGGTCTTTGGGTCTCTGCTGCACATGTGTGGAGGCCACGTGTGCATGTGCCGGGGTGGGGCACGTGTGGGGGGTGCACGTGCATGTGCGGGGGTGGGGTGAGTGCAGGGGGTGCACCCATGCACAGGGGAATGAGGGTACAGAGGGGCGCATGGGGTCACACACATACTTCATATTTTGGGGGTTTGGGTGTGCACTCGTGCATTCATGTGCGGGCACGCGTGCTTTGGACACTTGGTCCAGAATAGGTTAGCCATCACTGATCTTGACTGATCTAGTTCATCATCTAGTTCATCTGCCATCCAAGGCCTGGGGCTGAGTGTGAGAAATTGGAATGTATCACAGGAACAAGATGCCTGTGGCTCAGTCCAGTGAGTGGCCCATTTCTTGATTCTTACCATATTTTCCTTTACCAATCACTATTGGAATCTTATAGTCTGTTCCCATCCCTTCAGAGCCCTCCCCGCTTACCTATTCAGAGCAATACATGACCTAACCTGTGCTCCCACTTCACATGCACAATTCCTGAGAGGTTGCTACCCAAAGCACTTCCGTCTAGCATTCAGCACATTAGCATCTGTTGCTTCACTACAAATGAATACTGTTTTAATCTTTGTTTATTATTATTATTCATTTATTTGTCAAATATGTATTAGATAATATATATAACTATAAATGTCAGGTGTGCCTCCTTTCAATACTCAAGAAAGAAAACCCCCGATTCCATTTTCATAGAGAAAGGTACTTTTACTGAGTATGAACTAAATGCTACCAAAGAAAAGCAAGGTTTGAGGCAAAAGGCTCAAAAATTATATATAGAAAGCATCCCCAAAAATCCTTCCCCCAACTGTCCAGCGAAAATTATCCAAGCCACATTCCCCCCAGGGGTCATGTGGGGTGCAACGTCCGATGGTGCCATCCTCCTGCTATGCCACGACAGTCAACCTTGAGTTGTTATTAGCTTCAAAGAAAACGCTGAAGAAAATTTTCTCTTCTCTTCTCCACCAACTCACTTCCCCCCTCCCAGACATTCCAATAGCTCCCCCCTCCCCCCGTTACAATGGCAGCCAAGCAAGCAAGCAATGAAAGCGGAGGCTGACAATAAGCATCAATTGAATATATAAAATGAATACAAATACAATTTGTATCTATTGTGTATTGTTGTGGTTGAAGCTGAAGTAGTCATTGACAGGTAAGACGTAGCAGATAATTTTATGACCTATGCTTAGGTCATACCAAAGGTGGTGTAGTTCTAAATTGTCTAAGCCCAGAATTTCAAGTCTGGCAAGGTGGCATAAGGTATTTTGTTGCGAGCAGAGGAGTGGAGGATTCTTCTTGTGAAACATTTCTGGACACGCTCAATTGTACTAATGTCCGATATGCAGTGCAGGTTCCAGACAGATGAGCTGTATTTGAGAATTGGTCTAGCAAATGTTTTGTATGCTCTGGTTAGTAGTGTAATATTGCTGGAGAAGAAGCTATGCAAGATTAGGTTTACAACTCTTAGTGCCTTTTTGGCGATTTAGCAACCTTTTTTTATTATTATTATTTTGGCAAATAGATTGAGCTATGCAGGAAGAAACAAGGTAGAAACAGAACTGTAAAATATGCTAGCTAGTGTATTCAATTCAAAAAACGTTTGAGAGATATTCAATCACATGTAGCTGTCAAATACTATATCTCCAAATGCTTTTCTACTATATAGAATAATGTCATTCTTAAAGTGCCAGCAAATATTTGCTAGGAAAAACACTAAAAGTCTTTTGGCTTAGATTTCTCACAAGCCTGCAACCTTCCTCTCTTCAGGAAGATTATGTAGGAGATTCCACTTCCTTTTTTATTTTGTAACTGCACGCTTATAATCTAAATTCTCATGGTTAGATTTGCCAAGATATTCAGGGAGAGGAAGGACCAGGAATGCAAGTCAGACATTAAAGTGAATAAGTAAATATTGCATCTCAGATGTAAACAGATTATATTTTATCTTTCCAGTGTGAGTCTTCTCAGAATCAAGCTGTTGGGGGAGATGTTGAAGAAGCTAGAAGTGCCGAAGGTATCAAAACTGCATGTCTTATTGTTCACTCAAGATGATCTGGGCATTACGTTATCACCAGGGGTGGGTTCTAAATTTTTTTACTACCAGTTCTGTGGGCATGGCTTATTTTGTGGGCGTGGCTTGATGGTCATGTGACAATTCTTTAGGATTTAGCAGAGGTACTGGTCTACCAGGCTTTTAACTGCTTGCAGAGCTGTACTGGTCTACTCATTTGTTTTTGGAGGCACCTGTCTACCCATTTGTTTTTGGAGGCACCGGTCTATTCATTTGTTTTTGGAGGCATCGGTCTACTCATTTGTTTTTGGAGGCATCGGTCTACTCATTTGTTTTTGGAGGCACCAGTCTACCACCACACTGCCTTTTAACACTGATCAGCTGTAGGGCGACCCTTTGAAGCCCCCGGCAAGAGTTTAAACAGTTTTTTTCCTTCTAGCCTATCAGCTGGGACTCGGGAGGCAGCAATAGATTGGGGGTGGGGCAAAATAAAAGGTAAGAATAACACGGGGGTGGGAAGGTGGGGGGAGTGGGGGGTCCCAGCTCCCGAACAAAGAGAACCAGTTCGGTGACATCATATCATCACCACTACTGGCTCGGCTGAACCGGGCCGAACCGCGAGGAATCCACCACTGGTTATCACAAGGTGGAACTCTCACTTATAAAAAGAGGAAGGGGGATTTGCTTCCTTGACAATTTCACACTCAAAATGGAAAGCTAATTCCATGGTGCATTCTCTCTTTCAATTGCCTCTAACCAGGGGTGGGCTTCAAAAATTTTAGCAAGAGGTTCTCTGCCCGGTTGCTGGGTGGGCGTGGCTATGGTGGGCGTGGCCTAGTCAGCCTCCTGCACCATGGTGGGGGTGGGGCGTTTTTGCCCTCCGGGAAGGTGAAACCAGCCTCCCCAGGAAGCCCTCTGGAAGTTCTTCCCAAACTTCCGGTAGGCCTATTTTTCACCCTCCCCGAGCCTCCGGGTGTGCCCTGTGCTTACCTGCATCCAAAATGGGCGTGCGGGGACTCCTGGAAGGGGCAGGGTGGGGTGGATGGGCCAGCCAGGAGTGGGATTTGGGGGTTCTCCGAACTGCACAGAATCTTAGCTAGAGGTTCTCCTGAACCCCTGAGAACCACAGCAGCCCATGCCTGCCTCTAACATATTCTGAAATATCCTATCAAAGTTACAGTGTTATAGGAGAGATAGGGCTGCTGCCAATTTATGTTTCTAACTTCCTCTTTCTGATCATATTTGGTAATAACCATATTTGGTAATAATGATAAGATATCATCAGGTTCCATCTCTTTCCATATCTCCAAAGCTGCAAATAGCAGTCAAGAGCTATGAAAGTGATGTGAAAAATGGATGTAGCACATCTCCTATAACATGTTGTTAGGTTCCAAAAGACTGCTGAAACTTTATTGCAACCATTCAGAGACAGATTGTATTTCTATCAGGTCAGGGAAATTGATGGCACAAAATTAGCTTGTCTTAAAATATTTATAACCCTTTAAAATATTAGATATGACCTTTCCTCCAATTTACTAGCTATGTAATAAATTTGATGGACTAAATAGAGTTTTTGTAGATGCTTTAAAATACTCCTCTAAAAAAAAAATAGCATGGCTCATAAGACTTTGGTGGTTTTGGCTCCTGAGCAGAATGTTGAAGCAGCTTTCAAAGTAACTTGCTGCAATCTTGGCTGAAAAACCACAAACACATATGGCAGTGAATTTAGTGTTTATTAAAAAATGTGGAGAGCCTTGAGTTTTAATGGGAAAATTACCTTGCTACTCATTAAACTGTTCAGAAATGTTTATCTTCATAAATATAAAATACTGAATTACATATGCCAAAGAAAAGAATTATTACAGTTATTGCACTTGTTGAAAATTAAATCTTCCATGCTGCATAATATTTAGTAATACTGACCTCCCAACATCCTTATGATGACTAAACCACATTTTGGTGTTTCCTAAAACAAGAGGGAGGGAGGGAGGGAGGGAGGGAGGGAGAGAAAAAGAGAGAGAGAGAGAGAGAGAGAGAGGGAGGGAGGGAGGGAGGGAGGGGATACTTAAATAAAAATACAATTCCTGAATTATGCATCCCAAATCTAAATAGTTTTTAACCCTGACAAGACAAGGCAGTCACACCTACATATACTTCCATTTAAATCAAAGGAATAAATCAATTCTAATCAATGTAACACCTATTTCTTCCCATTTCCATTTCAGTTAGATTTGAGTTTTTATTGCAGTATCAGTGGTGCATTAGCCCAAAAAATACTGCCCTTAAAAGTCAACCTAGTCTAGAGCACTGTCCTCTACATGGATCTTCCCTTGGAGATTACTTAGAAGCTTGGTTAGTCCAGAATGCAATGGCCCAATTAATGACTGGCATTGCTCTTCACAAGCACATACTGTAAATCCTCTGCTCCAGGCTTCCTATTAGCTTCCAGGTACAATAAAGGAGCTAGTCAATACATATTATATCCAATGCACTCTATGGCTTGACACTTGAAATATTCTTCCTGCCCAACTCATACATTCTTAGAGAAGCTGTTGGCGAGGCCTGTAGGCAGTGCTGCTTGATGGCAGTCGCAAGATAACTTTCCAGTAAATATCAGGCTGACTTCCACTTTTGAACACTAAGTGAGTCTAGAGGGGCAATGTTAAATGATAGAATAACAAAGATAGTCTGGTTTATTTTATTATCATGGTTTTAATATGTATTTTAGTCTTAGTATGAATATTTTATTTCTGAATGCCTTGCCTTTTGTTGTTCTTAATTATAGTAAATCAGTCTTATGTATTGCACTGTAAGTATTATTCTTGTTGGTAACCCAATCAGCCAGATGTTTAGATTGGATTTGGGATTTTTATCCGCATACCCAGATAGTTGTAGTGACCTTCATCCAGGCTCATTATTTTATTTCTTCCTTCATTTTCCCATTCCTTCAATTTTTACTATTTTTCCCTGTTTGATGGTGAGCGTGGCACATTTGTCCAGTGCAAATTCCATTACAATATCTTGGCTGTACAGTATTGAGCAGCAATTCTATTTTAGAGGGTGTTTCCCCATAGAACTTCAGGTTATCCATGTAAAGCTACAGCATGCTGTATATTTTCAATGTTGATATGTTCAAATGATGCTCCAGATGTCTTGGGCTTGTATCAGGGGTGGGCTTCAAAAATTTTAGTGAGGGGTTCTCTGCCTGGTTACTGGGTGGGTGTGACCATGGTGGGTGTGACCTAGTTGGCCTCCTGCACCACAGCGGGGGTGGGGGAACACATGTTTTTGCCCTCCCCGGGCTCCAGAGGCTTTCCTTGAGCCTCTGGATGGGTGAAAACGGCCTCCCCAGGCTCTGGAGACCCTCTGGAGGCTGGAAACAGGCCGGTTTCTGGCCTTCCCAAACTTTCGGTAGACCCATTTTTTGCCCTCCCCAAGCCTCCGTGTGCACCCTGCACTTACTTGCATCCAAAATGGGCCACGGGGGACTCTGGGGAGGGGAGGGGTGGAGGGGTCAGTCAGGAGTGAGATTTGGGGGTTCTCCAAACTGCACAGAATCTTAGCTAGAGGTTCTCCCGAACCCTTGCAAACCCCCAGCAGCCCATCCCTGGCTTGCACCCAAGGTGCCTTTGTAAGTCTAAGTGCTATTGCTAATGTAGTGGCTATTTTATCTTCTTTTGCCATACTCATTCTATTTCTATTTGCAGGCATTTTTAGTTTGTGATTTTCTTCTGTTTTTTTCTCTCTTATTCTGCTGTCTCCTGTCCAGAGTTTTTTGAGTTTCTTATCAGCAATTGAGCCTAAAGTGTTCAGGCTCAAACCTCAACCTGGGATATTATTTATTTATTTATTTATTTATTTATTTATTTATTTATTTATTTAAGATTTCTATACCGCCCTTCTCCCTGGGGACTCAGGGCGGTGTACAGCCAAGTAAAAACACATAATATAAACATTAAGAACAAATTAAAAAGAATATCTAAATTGGCTCCAAAATTTAAAAAATCCCCAATTTAAAATTGCTTAAAAGGTTTTGCTTAGGCCAGCCCGGCTTGTTGGAAAAAAAATGTTTTAAGGGCACAGCGGAAGGCACGGAGGTCATGGATTCTTCTTATCTCAGGGGGCAACTGATTCCAGAGGGTGGGGCCCCCCACAGAGAAGGCCTTCCCCCTGGGGGTCACCAGCCTGCATTGCTTGGCCGATGGCACCCCGAGGAGACCCTCTCTGTGGGAGCGCACGGGTCGATGGGAGGTCGTCGGTGGCAGAAGGCGGTCTCGTAGATAACTGGGCCCTATGCCATGGAGCGCTTTAAAGGTGGTAACCAACACCTTGAAGCGCACCCGGAAGACCACTGGGAGCCAGTGCAGCTCGCGCAGGAGCGGTGTTATGCGGGAGCGCCATGTAGCCCCCATAATTACCCGCGCAGCCGCATTCTGGACCAGTTGGAGCCTCCGGGTGCTCCTCAAGGGGCAGGTGCTTGTCTGTTTGAATTCTAAAATCCCAGAGTACTTTAGCTTCTTTATTTTCTATTTTTTGTTTTTTCTGTTTTATGGTCCCAGGTGTTCTTACTTGCTGGAAAATTATATATCGTGCAGATTCTCCAATGTATTATTGTTACTCTTCTGTCATGCTGTGGTTTGTAGTCAGTTTCTGCAATATTGTAGCAGCTAAAAGTGGCCCACCGTTTCTTCAGCTTCTTTTCAGAGGTGGCATTTATGGTCTGAGCTGTGTTCTTAATTCTGGCTTTGTATGCATTTGATCTTAAGGCTTGGTCTTGTGAAGCCAGAATTAGCTCCTTTGTGTCTTTCTTCAATTTTTCTGCTCTTAGCTATTGCCAGATCTTCTTATCTGCATTGCCTGTTACTTTTTTTTTCTTTTAAAAAGAAAAAGAGCCATGGTGGCACACTGGTTAGAATGTAGTATTGCAGGATAATACTGTCCACGGCCAAGAGTTCGATCCTGACTGGCTCAAGGTTGACTCAGTCTTCCATCTTTCTGAGGTCATTAAAACAAGGATGCAGATGGGTAATATGCTGACATTGTAAACCTCTTAGAAAGGGCTGTAAAGGGATACAGAATGGTATATAAGTCTTAAGTGCTGTTTCTATTGCTAGTGTAGTGGCCATGTAATATATGTCATATGTCTCTTCTCTATTCTTTCTTGTAGGCCAGTTTGGTCTCTTCAGCATTCAGCAAGTCTTCATTGTATACTACCTTCAATGCGTCTTCTTCAGATATTCTTCCAATGCTGATTTTATTGGACATTTTTATTATATTAATATATCTAACTATCTGGTGCACTTGTAGTACCCACTTATTTTTCTTAGTAAGTAAAGTCTGTCAACATCGCTGCGTGGATGAAGGCCACAATTCATCGTCATTACTTTTTTGGTCTTTCTCTCCAGGGCTTTTAGTTCTCCTTGAGTCCAATCCATCTATGTATAGTGGAATGGACTCAAACAGAATTATTACTGTTAGCTTATTACTCACACTACAACCCTAAACTCTCAATAATAGTCCAGAAGCTCCACAGACTACCAATCTCCAGGAACTTTCCAGATGTACATCTGAATTAAGGAAGCATTAGTGAGGTGTCAACAGGATGTGATCATAGCTTCTTTAAGAAACAACTGAGAGACCCACCCGTATCATAGCACATTTCCTGCTTTAGATCTGAAGAGTAGCACATTTCCAGTAATGTTATATGTAATAGAGCCATCTTATTATAAAAAGCATGAACAGAAAATATCATTATGGTATTTTTGATATGCCATATGTCATGTTAAGCAGTTTTCTCTCTATCCAAAAATAGTAAAAAAAATATATAATAATAATCTTGCATTCTACCTGGTGCTAATCAGATGTGTGACATGCCCAATATTCCTCTTCAAAGCACACTTGATAATCCTGCTTTGTGTTGACAATATAATCAAATAATGTCTATCTCTATCTAACTTCTATCTCAGGTCTATTTTAAAGGTAAAATAATCTCAAATAACTTTCAGTGATTTCATTAGGATTTGAATACACCTAAGGTCTAAGGCACATAATCACTATATTAAAAAAAAACTTTAGGACATCCAGAATAGATATTAACTTCAATATTTAAAAGCTAAGGCATTATTAGAGACAGTTTGATCTAATGGTTAAAGAAACAAACTGGGAGACTAGGCACAAACACAGTTGGGTCTGTCAGCCCTAGGAAGAAGGCTAAGAAAACCATTTCTGAAATCTTGCAAGAAAATTGCATAAACTTGTCTAGGAAGTCACCAGGAGTTAAGACTGACTGGAAGGCATGCATACACAGAGAGAGAGAGAAGGAGAGAGGGAGTGAGAGGGAGGGAAAGAGAGAGAGGGAGAGGG